>JAOVVO010000463.1:0-66544 GCA_028564675.1 Onchocerca lupi
ATGATAGACCTGGGAAAGGTGAAAAAAAAGGTATATATATATATATATAGATAAAAGCACGCCTTAATTTTAATGCGACGTTGTATCGAAATTTGAAAGCAATCGGTGAAAACGCAAAGTTACGTGCAAATGACCATTCCATCTACGCTGTTCAACAGTACCTGGCTAAGTATTTGACTGCGATTCATATTTCCGTCAAAGACGATGATTTCACATTCGCTAAATTCAGTTTTTATGCCTGACCTTCAGTTCCGATACAGAAATTTATTTTGTAGAATTGTTACGTCATAATTTCAGTAAGTAAAACACCCTTTATCATTTCCAATACAAGATACACCATGCAAACAGGAGCCTATTTGCAAGAAAAGAGGAACAGAAAACATCGTTATACATAACTGAATACCAAAAGTTCTCATCAGGCAATTCATTTGGAACAGAAATGTGAAAGAAAGATTTGATAATTTATTTAGTAAAGTAGCCGAAATGGAGGAGATTCGTTATTAGAAACATATACCACCATTACAGAAAATTGGATGGAGATACCATGGGTAAAATAATGAAACACTTGAACCAGACAAACTCTTGGACACAGTTTTACTTTAAAGAAATATATTCTCACCGCCATTCGCACAGGAAAAGTTCACCTAAGTAAAATTCAAAAGAAAAATAAAATTCATCAAAGAAAACAACACAGTTCGTAACACCGAGATAAAGAGAATTGAATGGCTTTTATAGAGATTTTAAAAGCGTTAAAGATCATTTCTATTTTATAAATATTTGAGGGCATTGAGTTTCTTTTTTTTTTTTGTTGCAGAACGAAGGACTTTATGTGTAGATATGAGTGTGTGTGTGTATATGTGAATGGTAAGACAAGGGAGGGGTCCTTTACGAAATAATTTTTAGTTCAGAAAAAGAAACAAAAATAACAACGAGGAGGATGGAGCGCCAATTTGTTGCAGATTATTTAATGATGAACAGTTGAAAGGAGAAAGGGAATTTGAGCTTTGAATCTTAAATTTCCATTTGAAAAAGATTTTCGAAATATTCCACAGAACTTCATTAAAAAAGAGGAGGAAACCTGTAAATGAAACAAGAAACATACAACAAATCGTTCAAGAAAACAAGAACAAAAAAAGTGCAACAAAGCAGCTCAGAATAACTGCCATAAATCAGACAAATATTATAAAACCTTCCTTATCATAAAATCAACCTCCTCTCATCGAAAAAAAGTACGGCGTCGCCTCTCTCTCCGAATATTTCTCTCAATCACTGCGGTCACTGCGTGGACATTCACGACTGATGTGCCCAATTTGCTGACAATTATAACACCGTTTCGATTGATCTGAACCGGAATCTGGGCAATCACGTGAAATGTGACCAAATCTGCCACAGTTATAACATTTCTGATTCCCACCACCACCAATGCGACGTTCCGTAGGACATTCTCGAGCAAAATGTCCAAAACCTAAAAAGACTTCAGTTAGACATATGCACCAAAAACCTAATACATAGTGAATTTAACGAAATGCTTGTATGAAACGTGTTCAGTATTAACTAACTGTTATCAGAAGACATGCTGCACTGAATAAAAGAACGTTTTCAATCATAAATACTCTAATCAATCGAAAAATCATATAAAATCAATCAAAATTATTTACCACCGCACTGATAGCATTCGCTCTGACCTGAACGTCCACTACCGCGTCCACCATAATAGCGGCCACCACCACGCTGGTTCGGACATTCCCGCGCAAAATGTCCCGACTGCCCGCAGTTAAAACAATCTGAGATCAAAAAACCAAATGAAATTGTCGAAAATCTTAAGTGCTGTTCATAAAGTGTTGAGAAAAATGGCTATTTTAAGAATAGTGGTTTATTTTCGTTCCTAAACTTCTGTAGCTATAAAATGGGCTCCCACCTCGCACTGCAGAAGCATCCATAACAAACAATATATAATCCCTACCCATAACTTCAAGACAACCTTGAAACGCAATTTGCATTGCTTTTTCAACAATTCGAATATTTACTGTCAGTAAATGTCATTACGTGTGTATTTATCTTCATAACATATCAGAGAGTAATAGCATTTCCATAAAATTTATCTCTATAGAAAAAATTCACTGGGATGATCTCAAATGACAAAAAAATTGCTTTCGTGAACGAAAAATAGGAAGTGTCTACCGTGCAACTATATCAAAGTCGGAGATGATGCCCCACTTGGCAGTACGATTCTGCTTGAAAATTTCCGAAAGACGTAATTCAGAAGAATTTGGCCATAAAAAAGATATGAACAAAATTTGAAGCAACCCTAACTGCATTCGAGGTTACTTATCACGGAAAATACTTCAAGAACGAATGAAAAGAACAAACCTCCTGCACCTCCTCGTCGGCCGGCCTCCTGAATTTGGGTAGGGCAATTCCTGGCAAAATGTCCTTTTTCGTTGCATTTGTAGCACCTATCTGAATCGCTGTTACTCATAGCTCCAGAATACACTCCTACCTCGTCTCTTCAACCGCCTCCGACTTACTCTCACACCGCAATGCACGCTTCACACGCCACCTACACACCTAAAGTAAAGAAAATCAACCGCGCGACACTGCAATAAACAATTTAGTGCAGAGAAATAACCGAAACAGTTGTCACTGTATGCATTTGTGCAAAAAATGTTGAGCACTGAGAATAAAACAAAGATCAGAGAGTTAGTAAGTTAGGGTCATCTTGACACGTGGTAGGAACTTATCCCGCATACTACGTAAGCCAAATACGTTTATTCGTGGTTCTCAGTCAGCTAGTGGAACTGTGGATTATCAATTGTGGAAGTCCGGCCAGCTACAGTATTTGTTCCAATTTAAAGAAATTCGATCACCAACTATATTTTTTGATATCGCAAATTAATAACTCTTCGAAATTTTAGAACTTTGTTGTCATCTTCTTTCTAAAAGTATGTATTATAAGACTCAATCATCCTGTTCAAGAATTTTTTCTTTTACTGCTTATTTAACAGAGGTCCGGTTTGACCTGAACAAGGGATAACCAGAAAACTATTAAAAACACCTTTAACGACATTCAACTCGGATATTACAGTCCGACTTGACTTGAAAGAACGGATTATGGCCAGAAATTCGATACAAACCATCACGTCTACGTACTAAATAATAACGAGTAATTCCAAAAGAATAGGAAGAGGAGGTAAGAATGATTTAATGACTGGTACAGTAAGTTTCTTTAGAATATTTCATTCCAACGAACAATCATACCGTCATCCAAACATATGCTACTCAGTTTCCCGGACTTGACTGGATAACCGACAGTAACTAATGACAATAGCAATCTCGACCGCGAAGACAACCTTAAAACCATTCCCAATTTCCCTAATACCCGTCAGACCGAATACCTCCTTAGGCCAAGTAACCCAAATTAAACGAAAAAAAAACACACCTGCTTTGGCATTTCGCCATGGAATATTACCAACGACCGTATCTCAATCTTCGTTCCAAGAGCATGAAAGAGATTTTGCAGTTACTTTTCATACCGACTATTCATCTTAAATTGTTGATCATATCGCAGCTTTTTCTACTCCGTTAGTGCATAAGAAGTTCATTAAATAAAGCTGTATATTAGCATGCTAAACAACCAGCGAATTATAAACAAACGAATGAATCACCGACAAACCAGAAAATATCAACAAACAATAAGCTATAAACGAATCAACAAAAAAAAAAAAAACAAACATAAAGTTCAACGAACCAACAGATGAGAACCAGTCAACAAACAAATCAACAATCAAATCATCCTGTCCCACCGGACACTTATCAAATTTCATTGTTTATAGTGTGAGTCATTGCATCGGAATCACCATGGGTAATACAAATGCACCATCCTTTCAAATATCGACATAACGGCGAAGAGAGTGAGATTTGTGTGGTATGTTTATCTATCAGCAAAAGTTCCAAGATATGATGGATTTCAGGAAATGTATGTATCAACAAATGGACTCCAGAAATGTTTAATATATTTACGAGTAAAAATCCTCAAAAGAGGATGAATTTCTAAGTTCCAAAGATTTTGATTCAAATATGGATGAAAATTAATTCTAACTAAAACGGTTTTAAGAATTCTCAGAAATTTCATCGTAAATATGAAAGGGAAAATGATTCACTTGATTAATTCGGATACCGTGACTTTTTCTCACCATTTCTTTAAGCCTTTTGAGAAATCATGAGACTTACTTGTACGAATGAAATGCTCAATTAAATCAATACATATTAAGCAATTCTAGCTGCTAGTTTGAGTTATGTCTTGAAATTAATTTCAAATTTATTTCCTAATGGGTAGCATAATTGTACCTGTTGTTGTCATGGACAATAATTTAATAATAGACCTAACTATCTGACCGAGCATGCAAATGACCCGTCACGCTCCACTTATCTTCTTGTTGGTGCCTTTAGATCACATGACTCGACGACTATTTATTTTCAGCAATTTCCGGTTGCCCTCCGAATGGATATAATACTGCAATATAACTCTCAGAAATCATCTCTTATTTCAGGAATTATGAAGCATTTCTAGATAAAATCATTATAATTTATCCGGATAAGTCATTTGATTTTGTTGAATACTTGGGAATCATTGAAAGAACTAATTAATTCTAAGAATTCAAGTTTCCAGATAACCAAAAATTCATTTCTGTCGAATTAATTCCAAAAATCCTTGAAATTTTCTGAATTCGAAAATTTTTCAATTCCAAAAATTCTTAAAATATTATTAATTTTATGATTTGTCGTAATTCTTACGTCTATGATTAAAAAAATTTTTCTGCTGCTTGAATATTTATATACTGGTTATAATTGTTTTTGTTAGATGATTATTTCCGCTGTTCGATAATTCTAGTAATTTAAAAAAAAATAATAATAAACAAGGAAATCTTTTATTATGGCAGCTTTATCGATATAATACAGAATATTCCAATGGAATGCATATATTTTACATAAGAATTTTTGTAATTTTTTTGCATGCAAAGCTGCACAATTAAAATGATAAAAGTTCGACATAATTATGAATATCGAAAGTTTTGGTAAGTAATCTTTAACAAAGAATATTATTTTATAGTGGGAAATTTGCAAAAAGTTCAATGATGAGTTTTGATCACTGCAGAAAAAATTGAATTTTAGCATTCAATTAAAGTGAATAAAAGTTTTTTTTTCCCTCATTATTCCATCCATTTATTAACTACTTCATTTGATGATAATTACTTATACAAAACAGAAGGAAGATGGAAAGAAAAGGTCAAATAATGGCTTCAGACAATTTTTATGTAAATTGATGAACGAATATGCTGTTGCTACGAAATTTTGATGAATTGCTTGCTCAGGAAATTTGATTTAATTTTAGCAGAGTGGGGATAGCAAGGAAAAAAGAAGGAGAAATGTTTTCTTCAATCAAAAATTTGACGTTAAATTTGAAATTTTAAACTTTCAAATAATTCCAAAATCAGGAAGCTAATTGTTTTTGTTTAACGAAATATTTTTTGCTAATTACGATGCAAAATATTAATTTCCGCCTTTTTATTACGGGAAAAAATGAAGGAACAATGGATTGGAAGAAAGATTCGATTCATATTCAAAGATTTAAAGACAAAATTGTCAAATAAGTAAATAATGGTTAAAAAAAAAAAAAAAAAAACAACCATAACTGCAATATAAAAATTCAACTCCAAATTAAATTTTGAATTAAATTTCTACAATGAAATATGTGTGAATAAAAGATAGAAAAGAAAATATGAAGTTATCAAAATAGTTATATTAATAACACTAATACTATCTAATGTGAAAAGACTTTAATTAGGTATCAAATTAATTAATATTTTTAATGAAAATGATATTTTGGCATATCAGTAGCCAAAATTTGAAAACATACACAACAAACGAAAAATAAAAAATGAAACGAAAAAAAAAGAGATGAAAAAAGAATTACGTTAAATTTACTCTCTTAAACTTTGTGATTGATTCGCTGATAATAAAAACTTCTTTTGGAAAAAAGTTTCAATTTTTCATCTTTTATTTTTTTTTTTTAAAAACGACAATCCACAAATTGCAATATTTTTCCCAATGTTGTCCATGTATATTGTGAACCACCAACGTTGGTGCATGTTGCCATCAAACTTGGCGATGACGTTATTGATCTCCTTTGCTATAATTAGCATAAATAGTTGATGGAAGTATTAATTAAATTATTGTTGAAACATAGGAACTCACTTTTTTTGTAATTTGATTTGAGATAATTAAAAAAGCAAAAAAAGTCATTCAATATTTTTGCAATTAATAAATCTAAATGAAATATTTTTAAGAAATTGAAAGAAAAATGTTTAATTTTCTAAATTTTCGGATCATATTTTTGCCTTTAACAAGCTTAGCTTATATGTAATTAATTATGAATATATACATTCAAATTTGCAGATTTTAACATATTTTGTTTCGAAGAATTGCAAAAATTTGAAACTCAGGTTTGGAATTTACCGAGACAAGAAAGACAAAAAAAAAAAAAAAGAAAAAAAGAGGAACAATCCGGAAGTTAATCACTCGCTCTTACTTGATCATATCCTTCAACCGTAGCTGGTTGTCCTCTTTCCGTGCAGGTTATAGATACTGTTGCTCCTTGGCTATGCGTATTGCCAAAACTAACATCACTGTAATCAAATCGATATTGATCATCTTGATCAACTGATTTCACCGGATACAAAATTAAATCTGAGCATCGACCAGCTGTATACGCTAAAATGCAAATGATTATAGCTTCAAATAATTACGGATTAAACTTTAAAATATAAACCTGAGATGAGAAATAGGAAGGGTTTGCATAGAAAAGGTTCAATATAATAACCGGAAGAATTACAAAGGAGCTGAAGGGAAAAGAGGAAGAAAAGATTTAACCGGATAGAAGCGATTATCCGAACTGAGAAATATTTTCCATTTCAAAAGATTGATTTCGATTTCGAGAAAAATGACTATTGAAGGGATAATTAAATATTGAAGTGAAAGGATAGTTTTTCAATAATTTTTCCTTTTTTCCTTTTTTTTTTTTTTTGAAAATTCTCGGCGAGTTGTACCATTCCTTCTACATGCCCTGCATTAAAGGATGATGATTTTACTGATCGAATTCCTATTAAATTCCAAAATTGCAGACTAAATAAATTAATAAATTGATATATATGAGAAATTGGCTGGAAATAATAATTAGATTAATTTCGCTTGCTTTTTTTCTTCGTATAAGTTTTCCTTGATTGCAGAATTTGTAGTTAATGTATTATACGTGTATTACATGTAATTGTATTATTATGTAATCATATATTCTGTTTAAATGAAACTAATTTTGATTGGAAAATCAAATTAATTTCCATTTCCTTCACCCAGATTTTGTATTCTGGCGAAAAATAAACTTCGCTTATCATGGATTTTAACAAAAGTTCCTTCTTACAAGTTAATTCAGTTTTTAAAATTTTGATTCTTTCCGATGTTTCTAACTTTTCTTCCTTTTTTTGCAACAATTTTATAATTTAACAAATTTTAAAGATGTGAACGCTTGATAGATTAAGTTGTTCAGAAATTTTTTGGTTACAATAGAAAATTGTATTTTTTAGACTGATTTTTACATTCCTTATATTTATTTTCTCTAATTGTAAAACTGAGAATTAAAACAAAAGCAAAACAAAAATAAATTGGAAAGTGGTCTATTAATGCATTTCTCAACTAAGGGAAGAATGAAACCATGAAGAATAGTTATTTTAAGTAATAAGTGTAATTTTTAAGTGTAAGAGAGTATTTTCAAAATAGTGTCCTGTAATTTAAAATGTATATTTTGAAAGCTTTGTTGATGAAATTCATAAAAAAAATTGAAAAATAGAAAATCAACATTGTAATATTTCACTAAAATGTGCAAACGTCTAGGAAAAATTGTAGTTTAAGTAGATTCTGGAAAGAGACCAAAAGATATATTTAGCAGGTCAAAAAATAAATTTTGGATTAGAAGTTCGGCTGAATATTAATTATGAAATTAATTTCAGATAAATTTACATTAATTATACATTTTAGTTCAAGTAACTGCAACCTAATGGAATGTTAAATTTAATAATCAATATGGATTTCATCTTTTTTTTTTTTTTTTTTTTTGAATTATTGAACTCCGTTATTCATTAACGAATTTGACTAAGAATAGAAGTTGAAAAATGCTGGATTGTTCTAACTTATTTCAGCTAAGAATTTTAATCATATGAAAATTTTTGATTCAAATATAAAAATTTGACATCAAAAGTCTTTAAAATATCAAAATTTTAGATTATTCGGATTAAAATCTGAAGTTCTGATTGCCCAATAATAGCATAACTAGATAGATAATACAGGTTTGACATGTGAATCACTGCTGTGATTCAAGAAAGTAAACATCATATATTTAATACATGTACATTTGAAATTGTGAAAAAGTTTATGAAAACCTTAAACTTGAAAAAAAATTGAAACAAACTTGGATCTTGATTAGGAATAAATCCTGGTGGTGCACATCCATAGATGATAATTGTCGATGTTTTGATTAGAGTTACGATAATAATTGATTGTAGTGATATCATCAATGGTTGTTAATCGTAATCGTACTAACCAATTTTCTCTTGAACCGGTATAAATTATTGATCGTCTATTAATTTTTTTTTTCTTTCAAAAAAAAAAAAAAAGAGATGCAAATAAAAAAACAGATTTGAAATTAAATCACACAAACTGAATAACAACAAGCAATAGCAACAAGTGGACAGTTTGTTTGTTTGGACACAAATTTGAGGTCAAAAAGATAACCCTGCTCGTTTTTGGGTCTATTTTACTCGAAAATTTTGCTGTAACAACAATGGGATCTCCACTGGAGCGGGGGAAGATAGGAAAAGCGGGGGAGAGACAAAATGAGGGAAATATTACTTTTCGGATTGATGAATAAGTGGGGAAAAGGTTATAGGGATAGGTAATATACTTGTTCAGGGGTAATCCACAGTAGGGCTCTATCTATGCAATTGGTTGACTATTATTTAGGGGAAAAATTGAGTGGAACGATCAACCCATTACCTTTTCCTCCTACGCCTCCTCCTCTTCCTCTTCTTCCTTCTCATCCTTTTCCTCCTCTTTCTGTTTTCCGAATTCCCGATTTAACTGGATTTTTGTTGATAATATTATTCTAAATTCGTCCATTTTCGGTCGTTGTTATTAAGAAGAAAAAGGCAAGGGAGGAAAAAGTTATGAAACACGCAAACGAGATACGTGAATTCCGCTTGAAGCTATGCCAGACAAAATGATTCATCAAACTTCGATTATGAATTCATCGCGTGTAGTTAGTCATATTGTTCCTGGTGTCACCATATAATTTCATGAAGATTCATTTGGCTCCATTTAGTTCAGCAAAACTACGAATTTAAGAGAAAAAGAAAGAAAGTTATTATATTCAAGATAAAAAGACTAAAATCTTTTTTTTCTTTTTGGATATGTTGAAAATACAAAATGATTAAATTTCTTAATTTCATTCAAAAATAAATTTTAGGCGATGAAATTTGTCTGCTAGAATGATTAATCTTTGTTTACGACATAAATTTAGCATTTTGTTGAATAATCAAAACCATTTATACAAAAACTGATGTATATTGTGATATAATTGTTGAATCAGTTGTTGATATGATCTGGTCATTTTTAGACTATTTTTTTTTTTGTGTGTGTGTATATGAAAGCTTGGTGATTTGGGAATTTTAAAATCAAAAAGAAAAAAAAAAAGATTAATCGACTTTCATCCAAATCAAAATAGAAAAAAGTGACCAATAGGAAATCACATTACTGAAATACTCCGCAAAGTGCACTTTAGAAATGATCGAAATTTAAAATGTATATCATTTTTTTTTCTCTTGGAAACTTTTTTCTTTTCAATTTTTAAGATAATTTCGTCCAATGTTGTAATTATTTTGTGTAGCATACCCAAAATTATTTATGGTAATAATTAGATAATTACATTTTGATTAATATTTTCTCCACTGATTTTTTAATACAAGAAAATATGGAATAGATGAAATTATTTCTTCCTAATCTTTTAACTATTGCCAAAATTTCCTAATCCATCCAATAGATCAGTTTTCATTGATTATACAAAAAGAAAAAATTTTTGGCATGAATATGAGCCAAATTCTTTCATCTTTTTTTTCCTTTCTAAAAAATTTCAAGATGATGAATTCTTTTCGAAATACTTAAAAAATGGAACTGACCTATTTGTTGCTTGATGGATTTATCTTAAAAGTCTTATATTATTTGAATGATGAAAATAACAGTGGAATTATCACTTTTCATCAAATATTCAAGTCGCATTTCTAAACACACAGTACTGATTAAAACTGCTGGGAAAAAAAAAGCAACGATAAGAAGATTGACCTTTTTTTTTTCAAAATCTATCAATCAATTAAACCACTTATTAATTGTTTAGCGGTTAATTATGCTGCTAAAAATATTGTCAATTATAGCTTACGAATTAACGATTTATTGTTTGTTTTCTTGCAAGTTTACTAATTTTAATAAATTGTTCATTTGCATAAATATCAAAAAGGTATGATAACATCAAGTGAAAGTAAGCATTGATTGTTAAAGGGGAATTGAATAATTTGTCAATTTGTATAAATTATCAAACTCTTTTCAAGCAACTTTCTAATTTTTACGCCACCATTTCCTACATCACTGAAAGAATAAACCTTATCTTATCAAATTTCATCTTATCGCAAATAAATTCATATATGTTTCAAAAAAACCGGAAAAAATTGGAAATAAAAAAACAGTGTGATTTTTACTATTTTTATATAGCAAAATGAAGTTGAAAAGTTATTTTTTATAAGTTAGCTAAATTAAGAAGTTGTCATTTATCTGAGCATCACTAGTGATAGTATCAGAAGTAGCAGCAACTTCCTTTTCAGTTACTGTTCCACCGATATGCATGATGAAATTAGCCAGTTCATCGACATCCAAGAAATGGCCAATTCACCGGTATCCGAAAAATTGACCAATTCTCTTCTATTATTTTCATCCTTTGATTATTTATTTAAGCTTTTTATTACTAATCATTTGTTATAAGCAAATTTTAAGGAACTAATTAAATTCGGATCATCTAGCATTATATTTTCATGCGTAAAATAATATTATTAGATTATAAACTTTACGAAAGAAAAATTAAAGAAATATGATTTCAGTAAAAAAATTAACTTATTTTCAAAATTGTCAACTACTAATATCATTGGAGAAATTCATCGATGCATAGAAAATAAGGGATAAGAGAAAGAGAAACAGAGAGAGGAAGGAAAGAGTGGAGTAAGTCTTGAATCAGATGTAAACCGAAGGAAATCCGGAAGAAAAAGAAGAAAAAGGAAAATTCCGGATATCTCATTTATATTAAAGCATTGCAAAATGAAGGATTAATTTTAAAATAACCAATATCTTGCAAAAAATTTTTTGCAATTGCTAACTTTCTCATATGTTTTTCTTTATTTTATTGCAAAATATGGTGTTATATGGCCCAGACATATTTACATAGCATTTGTTCGTTTTGTCACTTGTGTAAACTTATCTGACACTAAAGTTTCATTTTTGAATCGCTTGTTTTTGTCGTTTATTTTCTTTTATATGAAACAACAAAGACGAATAAATATATAAATAGGAATTGAAAAGCACTGTAAAATTACTGTATGAAATAAAATTTTTATTACTCGATCAAAAATCAGAAATGCTCAAATTTACTGTAACATGCAACATAGTATGCAAAACACATCACATGCAGTTTAAGACGTATTTAGAAGTTACATAGCATGTATCACATGTTGTCGGAACAACCGAATACCGGAAAGTGATTTTTGCTCGTAATGCAAATGATTAGAACATTTCTGCACGTGTAATTAAAAGCTACTGCGAGGGCAACTGCTGATATATCAGAGTCTCCATTGCCAAAAGAAGTGATTCTATAACCATGCATGCCCTGAAAGCCAGCAATAACTGTATCATTGCAACCTTCGGCAAAAGATCTTTTCAAAAGATCGGTCTTTACTGTTTTTATTTTAGATTCAGAATGAAAATCATCTCCTGTTAACTCTAATCTACGCTATAATCTAACAAGCACAGCTATCGCGTAAAAAAATGCATAGCTGAATCGCATTAACAAAGATGCAGTTGTATTACGCTATCAATCCTCCCTCTTTTACCATTTTTAAAGTATTCATACCAGCGAGTAATTTGTTCAACGTCTCAGTTATTTAAAATTTCCTTATTACCCTCCTTTTTACCATATTAATAATTTTACCACTAAATTTGCTTTATTGATGCGATATTTGTAATTGTCCTGTGTGATCTTGCGTTATCAAATTTTTCTAATAATAAAAGCTTTAATTACCCAAGTTTGAGATTCGACCGTGCCACGGTGTTGAAATTCTCCCTTTAATTTCTTTCGCTGCATATGTCGGGAAAATTGTCCCGACATATGCAGCGAAAGAAATTAGAGGGAAAATTTCCACAAGTAACAAACGAAGGGTAAAAAGAAAGAAAAATGCTTTCTTAATTTAATCATTCTAGTTTAGAAAGAACTCATAATTAAATTAATCAAATAAGTCGAAAGAAAACATAAAAAGTAAGATAGATAAATAACATAGCATTGTGACGGCAATATAAGATAGTATTTCATATAATGCTGAATAATATAAATATTTGCGCTTTATCGACAAAAGCATAGAATAGAAAGGCTCTTCAATCATTCTTCATCTTTATGACATTTTCTAAATCTTGATCTTATTAATTACTTCTAATTAATTCCCATGTTATTCGTATAAATTCACTAAAAGATTGCGCATCAACTTAGATATTACTGTTTTTGCTCGTAAAATTTCAATTCGAGCGGATCTAGTGGTCAAATTTAAACGTCTCCTTAAAATTCTTTCTCATATAAGTGACTTTTTTTTTTAATACAGTTTTTTCTTTTTTTTTTTTTTTTTTGAATTTGAAAGCTTAAATTTCATTAGTATGACTTACCGCAAATCAAGCAAGAAAAAAATAAATAATCCTTGACGCGACAAAATTCAATCATTAGTTGATTAAAATTTTCCGAGAATTAAATATTTTGAATACTTCATGAACATACCATGCTTATTGAATATCCGGTCATTTGAACACCTCTAAGATCATGTTTCCGAAAAATGCAAAGAATTTTGCTAACTGTAGAATGACTAAAGTAATACAATATGATAATTTAACGTATAAGTGATTTAATCGGAATGCTATGACGTCCATATTTAAACGTCTTCGGGAATCATTTCTAATATAGAATGACGCTAGCTCGAGAATTTAAATCTTCTTACGTAAGCGCAGCTTACACACATCAGTAATAATATCTAAGATATAATACAAACACATGAACAATATCAGCAAGATAATAGGATTGACTGATAAGGATAAGCAGTTCACGTACGGGTGCGTGATAATCTAATGCGACAGGTAAAACGTTGATCGGATTGATTGTAAATATATTTATGAAATTATTTGAAATTAATAATATAATGAGTGGTATTAAATGATTGGATAATTTCGATTCATCTTTAGCTGAATTTCAGAGATAAATCTTCCCATCTTGCCTCGGGTTGGGATATTCCACTACGGGAAGCTAATTCTTTCAGGTGATGATTTGAGATGTAGCATTTATATCATTTTATACCGTTCACTCTTCCCGAGAACCTTCGGTGTAAACGCACTACTTCTGTTAACTAGTAACCCCGCGAATTCTCGATATATCGAGGTTAGTAAATTTAGAACATCGTATTGCAATAGACTATGTTGGCATGACGTCGAGAATATCAACGATTGAGAAAGAGCGACGGATGAAGAAACGGACGATTAGGAGAGTGTGCGAAGTAAGAGAAACTAGAAAGAGGTAGAGAGACTAAGATAGTATTCATCTGATGAGTCATTTTGTGGCGAAATATTCAGGTTCGCTTAAATTGCGCATTTAACGGATTTCAGGATGAACGTAGGGATTTACGTGGTGATCCATCACTTAAGTAAACGTGCATTGGAGAACTGCGTACTTCTCCCGATTTGTTAAGATCGTTTCAACAACTTATAGCGTATAAATGTATTTGGTTGTGATTGAGATCGATGTTGAAAAAAAACAATAATTTACATTTGTCGTTTCCGTGAGCGCTAAACTAATGGAAGAATGAACCCGAGAAGTGATGAAGTACGTGTTTTGTTAAATACGTGCAACAAAATTTTCGTCCAACGGGATTACTCGAAAGGACTCGGCGTCCAGTTTGAAACCACATTTCCGGGTCCACTTGAAGGAAAGGTAAGCATTCGGCATATTTTTGGAATAAGTTTTGAAATCAACTGAGAGTCAGGTCACCGTTATTCGTATTGTTTTCTGATTTTAGCCTACTGATCGTTTCTGGTCTGTAATGTCGATGGTTTGTTTCGTTGATTTCTATATTTAAGCCTTTCAGTACTAGTCCAAAGGTGAAACAATCGAAAGAAAAAAAGGGTTCAAACCTATAGTTAAAATACTGCACTCAGTTGGAATGCTGGGTTGCTGCTCTCGAAAAGTTGGAATAAGGTGGGAGTATCAGGCAAAGATTACTGTATCCTGATGAAGCAAACTATCCATAATCCATTAGTATTGTGAAAAAAGAAAAAAAAAAAAAAAAACGGTTTTTTCAGATCAGTGAACAAGCTTGGGCACATACTATTACGACGCTAAATTCATACTACACTAAGGCCGAAGAAGTTTGTTGCGGAACGATACTCGAAACATTAACTGGATGTCTTTCATGTTACATTTCGAGGCTTTTCTTGCAGGTTTGTTTTTTGAGTTCTAGATTTCCAATTTGAATGAAAGAAAACCAATGTGGTTTAATGAAAATTGCGTTCCAAAAATGTGATAAAGCGAGAAAATGAAAGTAATAAAACAAAATTTGAGAATCCAAATAAAATTTTGTGTAAGATTTTATAATGACCAATATGAATATTTTTTGTAAAAATCCACTGAATTTATATTTCATCCAAACAAAACATCATTTTAATGGAATAATTCTCGTATGATGTAATAAACATTTACATGCAGACACAATATGAGAAGACATTATCGGAAATTAATCAATTTTTGGCAGAACAAAATACAAATGTTTATCTTCCAGCAGGTGTGCATTTGACGGATCCTATTCAGCGCGGTCTTCGTGTGGTAAGATACCACCATTTTTCAAAGTTCTAATAGTATAAAAATCACTTGACAAGATTGCAGTGAGTGATAAAGTTAATATGGGGATCACCAGTACCATATAAGCCTCGGTTTTATTTCGAAATAAAAATTCTGAAATTATATGAAGCGAACTTAAAACAGCAGTTGGAAAAATCATTGACAGAACTGACAAATTCGGACTCGCTGGAGAAACCAATAAGCTTTTTCTGGATTTCTTAACAATGTCGAAAGTAGACCACTCGCTGTTCGGTAAATTTAATGGTAGTATGAGTGATAAATTTTAATTTTTTGAAATATACCGGTTTCAATTTCTTTCGATAAATTTAGACTAAGAGAATTGCTAAAATTATGTAGATCTGATTCATTTGGTGACAGGTGTGACCGTGAAGATCTCAAGGTTATGCATTCTTTATTTGACCATGATGTGTATAGTTAAAGATTGAAATCAAATTTATTATAAATTTTAATCCAAAATTTCAAAAAACAATGGATTTTAATCTGTTCTCAGTGCTCACTGTTTTTCAGAACTAAGTTGAAAATTGGCTTTTTTTTTAGGGTGTAGATAGCTTCTCGTGCTGTAAAAATATTCAAAAATTTCAGTTTTCAAATTCTGATGCGGGATTTTTTGAAATGCAAATCAAATTATATTGCAGTTCGAGATCAGTTTGATACATACATCACCAGTATTACATCAAGGTGATATATCTGCAGAACCAAACTATGCCTTAGGCTTGGATGGAACGAATTAACGTGCATACGGTTATTAACTATTCGTGATATTATCTGTATTATGATACGGTTATTATTCCCTTTGTTTTCATCCTTACCCAGACAGTATAACTTGTTGGTGTGACGAAAACAGATATTGCCTTATACATATCACATGTCCACTGTCTAGTTTTCGTGTAATTTCTTATTATCACTTTTACTTTTTTTATGATGTCATAATATATTAGAATCCAATGTTCGCACAATATGCGGAACATGAAATTTCATTTACCTTTGCTACTTATTTGATTTTCGCCGATGGTCCAGTAAGGTAAATTTAATTATATTTGATCACATTGACATGCAGTTGTGATAAGGTATGGGAGACATGCCGTGCTCAAGCAAGCTTCAAAAAATTCGTTTTGAGCAATAGGCGTTTATGTTGTCTTTTTTGAATCAAGTTTTTATTGGGTATTTTACATTTGATATTGTAAATTGAATTCGAAGAAAAATTTTCAAAATCCATAATTTTAGTTGTTCTAAATTTTACCTGTCAGTTTTTGATTATAATACTGTGTTTTGCCATATTGTGTGTTCGTGATTTATAAGTGTAATATGTGTATATTCATAAATGTGGAATTATTTTCATTTCTTATTCACAATTTTTTGTTTATTCATTTTTTCTGAATGAATTCACTGCATAATCTCAAATCACGAGAGTTGATATTCGTTCTGCTACGGTTCAAGTATTAAATAATTCGGGATTTTCAGTTTAATTTTGCAATTTAATGAATTCATTTTCATCTCTCTTTTTCAACTAATAACTTCTTGGAAGATATTGACTTATAAAGAAATCCGGGTATCTTAAGGTTTGACTAAACTAAGTAATCATTCCGCATTCTTGATGCGTCATGCGCCATTGTAGATTTTTTTTTTTGCTTCATTTTAGTCCTTTCTATATATTATATTACTGCCAGGTATATTATAAAGCTTACTTTCGACTACGTTTATCAATTCCCTTCAAATTCCAATTTTATGGTTTCTGTCCTTGAATGTTTATTTTATTTTACAATTTCTAGTAAAATAAATTGAGCATCAGCGTTTCTACACTAGTGGTCGTACACCAGCTTCGGCCAAGTGGATGCGATAAATTGATCGGTATGTATATATGTGTAAATCTTCCATTGGTTCATAAAAAGAGTATCAGTTATGTTGGAGAATGGAATCTCGGAACTTTTTTAGGTTTCAGTTCGTCTACTGTTTGTTGCAATTGCAAATTACAGAATGAGCCGAGCTAATCGAGCGCAGATATTCCTTACATAAATTTCCATCAACAAATGCCTAAATTCTCTGTTTCGATGGTCTTGCATTGAGCGATACTCGCCATCATTTAAAAGTTTTGTCTGCGCAGGGAAATAAAAACGGTTGTTTCAGTCAATAAAATAAACAAAAAAAAAAAAAAAAAAAAAGAAAAAAGAAGGGAAGATTTGAAAAATTTGGAAGGAAAACGACTGTACTATTTAAATAGCAGTAATTTTGTTGATTGGATTTATTTGACGCAATTCCCAATCAACACGGAGATGTTGTCAGAGACAGAGGAATTAGTAAATTGCTAATTAAATAACTAATGATTAATATGAGGAGTTCAATGATGCGAGATTGAAATAGCGAGGCGGAAAAACTCTTGTGATCAATAACATGATCTATACATCCATATATCCAGCTTCTCGAACAGTATCCAGTGTTGCTGGTCAGTAACCCGTTTAATATCTTGAAGATAGCATTAAAATATCGTTGAAATGTCATATGACATTTTTCACTTTTTATATTCCAAAAAGACGAAAAAAAAGTACCGAAATTTTCTGGAAAGTAATTTAAAATGCTCATAAAACGCTTTGTAATATTGAATTTCATCTTTGGTTTCATGATTTCCGAAGAAGATTCATTTCCCAGAATTAATGTATTGAACTGATAATAAATTTGCAGAAAAATACGCTCTGTTTAAGAAAAAAAATTAATTCCCAGAAAGAATGAAAAACAGAAGTTCGAAATTCCGCCTTATCTTTATCTGGAATTTCCGAAAGATGGAAACGCGCCCAATTTTATGATGAAATTTCACCATAAACCTGTAATTTCATGGGAAACGAATTAAGTTGAGGGGAAATATGAATACTAAGTACTGACCTAAATTGTAACACGGAAGTATTGTCAGGAAGATAACTTACTGACATGACAAATTTCGTTGAAATCGTTGCATATTGGAAATATCATTATTACGTATTTTCGGTAGGCTAATAATTGAGTTATATTTTTCAAAATTTCTGGATAAATCCAAATAAATCTGACAAATATTCTATTTAATTCTTGGTTTTGTCCAGAAACAATCTATGGGACGATGAATATTATTTCTATTTCTTGTTAATATTGACGTACTGAAATTTACAAAGTTTAAGGGAAAATGATATATTGTTAAGACCTATTTAATAATCAATGTATAACATTCGGTATTGATGAAATTTTACAAAAATGAGAAAATTCGAATGATGCAACTTTGAAATTTGTAAAAAAGAAATTCGATAAAACGTTTTTATGCAAGTTAGTTAAATTAGCAAGGCTTAGTTTCAAATTTCTGGAAAATATTTGAACCGCGATATGATTTGAGTTCCAGTGAAATGATTTTTTAAGAAAAAATTTAATTTAAATTCAAAAAAGGAAATTTAATTCATACAGTACCATTACACAATGATCAATCATTGCTATTACGGAGTATTTTAGTACTACGCATCACATTGTAATTTCCAAGCTACTTCACTGGCGTGCGACGTGGGTGGTCGCAAGTGGCAATTGCTACAACAAAATGTTGAAACGTCGTGTGTGGCCTTCTCATGTGAAGCATCTTGTTGATTTGATATGAATTAGTGGAACTATCCTGAAAATTCATAATTTTTATCTTGCTTTAATGAAATTTCATCATTATAATAAAGTCATCATTTGTTGAAACATTGTCAACCTCTATCTCCCAATGGCAGAATACAGTAATTTGGTTGTTACAGCTAGCATGCTTTTAAAAAAGGGAGTGAGAGTTAGCCACTTTTTGGTTTGCAAATGGAAATTTTAATATTTATGCGAATTTTGGAAAATTATTACAGTTGGATGGTTTCATACGGCTGTAACGATGACAGATATGATTTAATAAGTTTAAATTAATGAGAAATTTTTGTCTTTTTTTTACTATTCAATGTCTATCGATTAAACAAACAGTAATTATGATATGTATTATTTTAAGTTGTTGGTATAATTCATTTCAAAAAAAAAGAAACGGGAAATTTCTAGACATAATTACTAAGAAAAAAATGAATTGGGAAAAATTTCTGCAAATATCCTCCTATTCTGTATACTTTTTTGTGAAATTTAGAAGAATATAAAAAATAAAAAAACATGAATCTTCAGGCAGCTTTTACTCTTTTTTTTTTTTTTACTGGTAAACCTTTAGATCTTATATAGTAAATAAAATTTCGGACAAATTGTTTTCTTTCACGAAGTATTTCATATTTTGGGCGATTTCTAATCTCAAGAAGTAATTCACATCTTGGGCGATTTTTACTTTCGTGAAATAATTCACATTCTCGGTTTGGACGATTTATATTCTCGTGCAGATAAATTGTTGAATATTCGAGTCAATCACTAACAGCCCTATTATCCAGATTATGAACAATATAAAACTTCGAGCATTAAGCGGGAAATTTTCAAATTCAATTTGAAGTAATTCAAAATACATGTTATCTCTATTTTTACGAAATTATCAATCATGTTTTCTTTTAACTATTTAAATTTTAAAATAATGACTCGTTGGGGAATACCTAAACGCCGGGATATTTAGATGCCATTTTGCTGGCATAATAAATATCTATCATTTGAGCAATTGATAAAGAAGCAAACAAAAGTAAAATCCATAATATTCATTATTTAATTCTTGATTCAATTTATAAACTGAATTCCAAACAGAAATGATTTTGTCTGGTAATTTCAAAGTTGAATGTGATAATTTTACGAAATTTGATTCAAAATTTTCTAAAGCATAACATAATACCTTGTGCATATTACAAAGACTTTCGAAAATATCAAATTTATCATTGTTAGCAAGCATATTGACTCTTTTTTTTAATATTAGCTTTAGAAGTGTCTAAGTACTGAAGTTTGAATTATCTTCATAACTTATAACGGATAAGTCGTTTGTTGATCAATAATAGCAAAAAATGGATATTGTCGAGAACCACTCGGCATTAAATTAATTTTTTCGATCAATTTCCAACTTCAATTCTAGAAATTTTAATAGTATTTTCAAATGAACAGAAAAAATGAAGAAAAGAGGGGAGGAAGAGAGAAATTAGCAATATTCATTTTTTCTACCAAGCATAAAATCCTGGTCTTCTGTTCCAGAAAAAGCCACTGGAGGTTGGGGGGATCGAACCCCCGCCCTCTCGCATGCAAAGCGAGCGCTCTACCACTGAGCTAAACCCCCCACGTACTAATCTCGCAGCACTTTTCTAAGATAATTATTTTCATCCTTTTTTTATTGAATTCAAATGTGTTTTTCATTGTTTTAAAACAACTATACCATATTTAAAGTACTGTTAAATATAATCAAATAAGATTTACAACAATAAAATCGGAACTGGTCTAAAATTACTAATATGAATCAATAAAATTCTTACACTTCCAACAGAAATATCTCTTGATAAAAGGATAATTTCAATTATTTGCATCGCTCATTATCTGATAATTTTGATTTATATACCCTTAATGAAAAACAAATTTGAATTCAGCAGTTATGACTTAATCTCCGGAAAAGTTGCAATTCCAACTGTTTGCATCATCCAATTCATTTTCTGATAATTTTGAATAAGTAATTTTATCACTTAATTCCTAGCTAAATCTTCATAAGTTTTCTTGAAACTTTGAACATATCACCCGTTCTCTAACTCCACTTTGTTTATCATCATTCCTATATTGCAAAATGTTACTCTAGTCAAAACAAAACTTGAAGAGATTTCACATTTCAACCAAATTTAAATTCACATTTTATATCTGGATTAATCCAAATTGTAGTAATCATCATTCAATCATGTCATTCCTAACACTTCAAGAATTTATGCATGTTTCTAGCTGGTCAATGAAAGCAAATTATTTGATCATCCCATCTGAGTTATCCATTTCACCAGTTAATAAATTTCCTTGAAAATTAATTGCAAAAATTGACTTTGACTAAACAGGAGGAAAAAGGAGACATTTGACAAAGATTTCTATGTGCGAATTTCGTTTCTGAAATAATTCTTTTTATCACACTTGCGATATCAATTATAGACACAAAATATACAATCTTGAGCAGCATTTTGTTGAGAATAATAGCATTTAAGGAAATCAAAATAAAATTAGCAAAAAGTAACAAATTTATACATTTATAAATATAATTTGAGATCATCGATTCATATCAATAACAAGTGAGAATGGCAGAAAACAGAATATCACATTTACAGTAAAGATAAAATGGAGTACTATATTATTTATATGAGGTTCAGTTTCATCCAGAACATTTTCAAGACAAATATTATTGAATATCTGATGTAAAAATCACTTATAATGATAAGTGAAAATCTTGAAATTAACGATACAGAGCATAAAATTACTAGAACTAACCGAATTGCTTAATATAATCTATACTTATTATTATCAACCACTAGCCTTCTTTTCGAACTCACTTTCAGATTCCTACTTCATTTTGTATCACTATTAAAGTGCTAGATCAAAATTTTATTGGGGAAAAGATTTTTTTTAAAAAAGAAACGAAAAAGAAAAAGAAACAATCGATATTATTTGGTATGTTGGGATTTTGAATAACTTCAAAATTTAACAATAGGTTTTTTGGAAGTTTTTTCTTTTTTTTTTTTGGAAGTTAGGTAATTCTAACATAATTCACTTGAAAAAGAAATAATTGATTATAATTTGCGACCAAACATTGACACTGTCTTCTGTTGTCAACTTTTTTTAAATGATAAAAATTATTTTGACTCATTTTTTGAAACTATTTTGACCAAAATAAAATTTAGTAAATAGATTCACTCGCCCATATAGCCATAGAGTAAAAATTTTAATTAGTGAGAGAAATTTGTATACATATATTACAAGTTATGCAAATCAATTTGTAATGTCTTTTCCGGAAATAAAACCAGAATCCTGTAATGTATGTCCATCACTTGACAGCCTTTTCTCAGGCGAATTCCTGCCATCAATAACCGGAAAGTTATTCAGTTGATCGAGCTGATTTGCCACGTTATGCTCATCACTGATAAAAGTGTCGGTTGTTGTAACAATTTGAATTTCTGCAGCATCTGCTAAGTTTCCTGATTCTAGAATTGTTTCGGAAGATACCACTGTCGCGCTCCTACTGCCATGAATCAATTCGTTCGGTAACTCAGATAATATTTTTGGTTCAACCGATATCCTGATATCAATATTCTCAGATTCCTCAATATTCTTATCCATGATATGTCGGATTGGAAACTGATTCTTTTTATCACTAGTTATTGGTCGTGATAGGCGCCAATGAGTGTTAATAAACCAGTTTGGATCATTTTCCAACATTTTCGACGTTTCCGCAATGGTTGTTATCAATTTCGCGTATGCCGAACTATAGGAAAGAATACGTGAATCATTTTTAATATTTGAATCAGTTAAATTTGAAATTAATGCAGAAATATTGTCGGGAATCATATACTGCAACGAATAGCTTAATGGTGGTAGAATAAATAAAGGTACCGTATATCTGAATCGAACCGATATCACTGCTGAATGCCTGAATTGAAAAAAAAAAAAGTTAATTTTCGAATAAATTCATAAGTTTATCATTCCTTCATGAAATCAATCAAAAAATATTTTTTAAATTTTGAGTAATTTTGTTGATGCTCTAAAATTCAAGAATTTCACTGATATAATCAAGCAACTACAGATAATAAATTTATGTCATCATTAGAATGTCATCTTTTGGAGAAAAAAAATATATATATTTCGAGTGAATGCAGAATAATTTCTCAAGAATTTAAAATTTTAACTAGAACATTTCATGAGAACATATTTGGACTTAAGATGCTAATGAATGTGATCAAAATATGGTTAGCTCCAAAGCGAACTTCTTTTCGTAAATAAAAAGTAAAAATAATATAACTGAACAACTAAAGATCTAAGATAAATCTGGAGTAATTTTCTAAAAATTATCTTAGATTTAAATATCTAAGCATAAATTAGTTGGTTAAATTTAGGGATTTAAACAATGATAACATTATCATTCTGGTCACTTCGCTGATTAAGATGACCAATCGATTCTAATCACCTGAAGAATTGAACATGAAATAATTAATTTAAAAAAAAAAAAAAAAATCATTCATATAGGTGGCTTACATTAATACTTGATCGATTTGCTTATTGAACAAATCATCGAGTGGTTCGGGCTCCTTTCGCTCAATATAATATTCCTGTTGTATCTTACATCGATAATGATAATATGCTCCTTCAGAATTGATAATAACCACTTTATCAGCATTAAGGATTGATATGCTGATATAATCGAGAAGATTGCGCTCAATTTGAGTGATATCCCAAACATCCAACTAGAAATCCATTGCTGTTGTATTTTGAAATAATACAATTTCATATTTTTTTCTAAATTCCTTTTTGAAATTCACTTAATAAGGTTAATTAATAGGCTATATCTCATCAAACGTATACTTCCGTTAGTCGATTTGAAAAAATATTGTCAGTAAATTTAAAAAATAATTTTGACTCACGTGAACATCGAAGCCAAATACGCTACGCAAATATTCCGCAAATCGAAGAACACATTTTTCATGTAACAAACTATCATGCGAATAAATCAGTAAAACGTTAAGCCGTGCTAAAAAAAATTATTTAAATTAATAATTATTCATGAATTCAGTGATGACCAATACATTTTCAGATTTCAGAATTCATGACTTCCTCTTTGAAGAATTTATGTGAGGTTTCTAAAAATTCCATGATTAACCAGACAAATTTTTAAAAAAAAATCGGAAAATCCTATCTAAAGTTGAATAGTTCAGTTATGTATTTTGTAGATTTTGAATTAAAAAAATCGAACCAATATGAATTAAGGGTGTTTGACTATTTGATAAGGTTGTCAAGGTTGTCGCCGGCGGATGATCTGTCACAAATCGTATTCGTATTGCTTTATTGGTTAATCGACGACGAACATGGTATAAGTATAAGATATAAAGTAAGAAAAATATTGTCAAACTTATAACCAAAAGCATTAGTGCCAATAGCATTGTCCTGTAATGAATTAATATTTTAATGTTCAGAAGAAATTATCGATTAATTATTTTAGTTCAATACTAGAAACTTCATGTATTGCTCTTAATAGCAAATAATTATGCAAATATTATGAATTACATCGAGAAATTGTACCGAATAGATGAATATAGTCACCAGTATCACTTCAGTATATTACTTCTAAGTGATTTTCGACATTAAAGTAGAGATTTGAAGCGATTTTCGAGATTAAAATAAAAGTCAAAAGTGATTTTCGAGATTAAAGTAAATAGGTCTAAAATAATTTTCGAGAGTAAAGGTTCGAAGTGACTTCTGAAATTCAAAGAAAAGCTCTACTTAAAAAAAAAAAAAAAAACGAATGATAATGTAAAAGTAGAAAAAAAATGTCTAATCTGACGTATCGTGATTAACTTGGAAACTGAAATTGCATAATTAAAACAAGAAATGATTACTAATAAAACGAATTAACTTCAACAAATATTTTAATCAAAGAGATAAATTAAAAGAAATAGTTGAACAATTAGGTATCATCAATATAATTTATGAAATCAATAGCGAATTGTATCCAATTTACAATATTGCTCTTAATGGAAATCAGGGAAATACTATACTGAAAGTAACTTAGCTAAAATAATAATTTAGTAACATAAATTAAAAGTTACAAAATTATTTTTTTTATATTTTAATTTTAAAAAGATTTCAATACTTGCCATATATATTCGGAAGAGTTATGCTCAGCACGCAAAATTAAAGTATTGTTTCCTTCAAATTCTGGTGCAATAGTTAATGGTTTTTCGATTCCTGAAATCGTAATTAGAATTTTTAATAGAATTCAATGTTTCATGGATAAAATTACTGTAATTTGACACAAAAAAAAAATAAAAATTTGATTAAAAATTCTTGTTCAATTAAATTTTAATAAAATTGGGGGTTTTTTCCTAAATAAAATTGTTGCAATTAATAATGCAAAAGATTAAAACTCTAAAATTAAAAAAAGAGAAAAGTTTCTATTTGTGACATTTTGAAAAATATCTCATCCATTAATTGGTAATTTTCATTTCGCTAAATTCTAACATCACAAATTAAACTTACTTTGAATTCGAACTTTATGCCAATCAGCAGCGATACAGGAGCATACCATCCGGTTGTCATACGGACTAGTGCTCAATACCGGGCAAAGGCAACGACCGTCACGGGAACGCTCGATCGGTATAACAGATGGCATAAAATACTGATCCACCTAAAGAAGATATGATCTGATTCTTCTTTTTTTTGACAAAACTATTGCTCAATACCGGAAAACTACTGCAGTGGATTGCATTTTCGGTATGTTATTCAATATATTTTAGTAAGACCGATCTTTCACCAAACGTTACGAAGGAAAATAGCACGAATTCTAAGGAATATCCAATGATTAATTAGATTTTACAACTTAAAATGATGAAAGGAAGCGATAATTTAAGAAAATTTCTGACAAAGTTTGTGTTTGGTATAATATCGGCGATATTTATTAAGGAAAGAGCATGATAATGAAAGAGAAATTTGCCAGCTAATAAAAATATTGCTTGGCAATGCAGATTTTCAAAATCTGCACCAAATTAAAAAAATTTTTAATTATGAAAAAAAGGCTATCGAGACAAGAACTATTTCAATTATCTAAGATACAAGATATTTTTTAAATAGTACCTCTAAATTGGTAAAGTTATATTCGCCAAAAAGGGTCGTTTGATTACCAATGTATTCCACATACATTAATTCAACTGGTACCACTGCGCTATGAAGCAATTCCAGGCCACTTTCATCCTTCAGTCGTACCTCATAACCTTCGAAGCAATAATGAGGTGGTGCACCAACAAATTCTACTTGAATTGTTCGTGCTATCGGATGCACTAAAATACGTCGAAATCCACCAGTCCAACGTGATGCTTGCAAATTTGCTAAACAAAAATTATTAAAACAATTTTTCTTTATTTTTTTAAATCCATAAAAATAGAAAAAAAAAAAGAAATCAAAAAGATCCGAAGAAACTTTCGTTTTTGTTTTTTTGCTAAAAAAAATTTTTGCTAAAATTAACTTTACTGTGTTATTTAATTTCGAATGTTTGGAAAAGATTAAATGTTTGATCAAAAATTGAGAAAAATTTACGTGTTCGTTTACAATCATGTTCAGTAGTCGTATCATTGTAATAATCTGCAAAAGCAAAAAAGAAAAAGAATCCAAAATTAAGTAAAGCATATCTGTAACCAGATAAACTTACTCGAGATTCATAAAGTTTGATCAAATAGTAAATTTCATGCCTAAATTTAAACATCAAGACAACCTAATCATTCATTGTATCGAATTTTTCAAAAACGGTGCCTGATTCCGGTCACTGGATTGAATTTAAATTCATTTCGCTGATTATTTATACTTCCATTAGTTTCTCATACCTAATTTCAATATCATATTTTCATTGCCTCCCGAAATTTTACTTCATTGCTATAAATTTTTCTTATTTCTTTAACACCATCAAATGTTTGGAAATGTCTAGAAAAAAAACCAATGAATATTTACCGGGATGATGAGGCATTTGGATATGTTTCCGGAGAATCATTGTATCATTTTTTCTTTTCGACAAACTTATCAACTTAATATCATAAGCTTCATCGAATTCGAATAAACTTTCGGAAGCGAAATGAAATCGAGGCTGAAAATAAGCTAATTACTGATTACTTTTGCTCATCATTTCAGAATTGGCTATTACCAATTACTGTTAATATGTTTCCAAATTCAATTTTGAAACTTCAATCTTTTTTTTTTTAAATGGTTTTGCTTTTATATTTCAAAACTTAAATAGATTGATTACTGCGGAAGAAAAAAACTAGAATTTCAAAGCTGAATTATAGAATTTCGACTATTTTTAATTTTCGTTTCTAAAAATTTGAAATGCCAACTATGTTCGAGAAAAAAGCAATTCTAAAGCTGACTTTGCAAATTAAAAAAAAGAAAAACCGAAAAACAATGAATTGGAAAAATTTATTTTTTTTTTTTTTTTTTTTTTTTGCTGAAGAATTTGACAATATTGAGATAAGAAGAGAAGAAAGGTGAGATAAAAAAGAAAAAAAATATAAACAAAAATGAAAATAAAATGAAGCGAACCACAGTAGCAACCAAATTACTGTTCCAGTGGGAATTTGAGATATCAAAATAAAAACAAGATTGATTAGACGTCGAATCTTCAATTTCCAATATAAATCCCAAAAGCGATGATGTAGAATCTGCAAGCATTTTATGAGGAAAAAGAAGCATTATTAATTAGAAATTGAATTTCAAATAAAATTTTTCTGTTATTTATTCAGCAAAACTAGTGGCATAAAAAAAAAGTTATCGAAATTTGTATTAAATTTCTGATTTGAAAATATGACAAATTTTCGGAATTCTTAAAATTATAAATTATTTATTTATTAAATATTTCTTAGTTCACGATTTATTTCTTCGATGATAACTTTTTTTAGTTATTTAATTGTCATTATGGGCATGAAGAAAAATTATTAAAGTTCGTATTAAATTTTTCAAATTTGAATATGCTTTTAGGGTTTCTAATATTATAAATTATTTATTTGTTAACTAATTTCCTTTGTCTTATTTCGTGATTTATTTTTGAGATAGTAAATTTTCTCGGTTAATTATTTGTCACTGTGAGTACAAACAAAAATTCTTTTCAGCGCCTCTTCATAAAAACTATGATAATCATAAATATTTCCTTATCATCGAAAGATAAAGGAAAAAAAATTTTTTCAAAAGACCTGTTCTTAGTTATATCACAAAAAAAAAAAAAAAAATCCCATCTTAATAAGGTTTAAAATATCATAAACCACATTGGTAGAAAAAAATGATTGACACTGATGAGGTTTTTATTTATTATGATTTATAGGATAAATTAATTAATGAAATTCTTCTTAAATTCTATACAAATCCCATCCTTTATTATTCCGTTCCTGTCTTATCACATGAAATTAAATTAGAAATTTGGAAATTAAATATTTACAAATAGATATCTTATATTTGAAATATTTTTTCGGTATTGTAAGAAACTCTTCAATCGATCTCTCAGATACTTCGATCTGAATACAGTTTTGATAGTTTGGAATTAGCAAACAACTAACCGAAATTTTTAAAATTTGTTTAAAATTTAATGCTTTATTTTATCTTGAATTTGAAATAATGAGGATCTTTGGCTTAAAACTAAATCTGAAAACGATAAGATAATATATCTAATTTCTGAAATTTTTCTTGAATTTCAAATATAAGATACTTTATGTAATATATTTAATTTCTAAATCTTTAATCAAATTTCAGGTAGATTAGCACAGGAAATTTGAATGCGGTTTTCATCATTAGTCCACAACTATTTCGGGAATTTTAAATATTAAACTTGAAAAATATTGCAATATATTGTAACTGATCATTTATCAATAATTTAATTAACTAATCTTCGACATTATAAAACTCTTTCCAGAAGAATAATGAAATCAAATATACAGCGGGACTAATCAAACTTTTTCGTCAATGTTAGAAGATATAATGATAATTGACCAGTTATCATAACTGTTTAATAAAAAAACTGATAATGATAACAAACTATTTGGAGGTAACTGCCATGAGATATCAACAGATAACTGATAAGTTTGTTTAGCATAACGGGTAACGACACGAACAAATGATTCCACACGTATATCATGTGCATATCTAATCGTTGTATCTGTTATTTTGCTAATATTATTGCTATTTTCCTTGACTGTTATACTTTCATCATCGCATTTTACTAAAATAATTGATGGCAATGATATTTGACAAATTAATATGTTAAAATTAATTGTTAAAACATTTCTTTCAATAAAATTATCAAAAAATTATTAAATGGATATTTAATAACAATACGATCATAGATAATGAGCATGATAGGAAGAAAAAAAAAAATAGAGACTAACAAAATGATGGTAATCCTTGGTTTATTTTACCTGTTGGCTAGAATACTGGTAATCTGAATTGCTTAAACTGAACTGAACAATAGAGGATCAAGGTAATTAGTCGTTTTTCAAGTGCGTAAATGACTGTACTTCAATACTAATCAATCTGTTATTATGCTGACATTGGGAAGATATGTGACTGAACGGAAATTTGAATTCGAATCTGGTCACGCATCATCTTTTACGAATTCCGATTTCATTTCCGACTAAGTCACACATGATCTACAGATTCTGATCCAATCACAAGTCATCTACGAATTCCATTCAGTCATACATCATCTTCTATGAAATCCGATCCATTAGATGTCAACGCAATGTCAGCATGTCACCACGATTTTTACTGATCATAAATGGGAAAGATTTTCATTTATCAGAAAAACACAATGATACTAAGCAGCTTCCGGCGACTAATTCTCGATATTTCGGATAGTCTTTTTTCTTTTTCTTTTTTTTTATTTCCGATAAATATGACAGAAAAAAAGATATTCATACCTGAGCGAACAATGCATACAAAATCCTGAAAATATCGCTCTTATTATCTAAATTATTTCTAAATTTATTGAATTAAAAGAACTAAAAAATAAGAGACCGATTGATTTTGGCTAGTTTAAGCCAAAATTAGTCAAGGTCGATTAATCAAATTTTAATTAACTTTAAAGTTAATCAATTAATTTTTTCTTTTATTTTATAGAATAAAGAAAAAGTAAGAGGGGAAAGAAGAGAAAATTTCACTATTATTATGCTGCTAATTGTTAACTATACTGATAATTATTTACTATGATAATTGCTAATTATAAATATTTATTAGTATCATAAATCATCCTTATAATATTCTTCGTGCTATTTTATATCAAAAAAATATTTTTTTAAATATTATTTTTCTTTTCCTCTCTCTTTTCCCCTTTTCTCCTTTTCTAGCTTATAATTTAAATGAAATAATTACAAAATGCAATAAATGATCGGATTAAATTTAATCCTGAAACTTATAATAATTTACTGATTACCTTATGATTATAATCAGCACAATTATGATGAAATAATGGATCAAAGTTGATATTCATCGATGTGACAACAACAACAATAATAATTATAATTATTATTATAAATCGGACCACATTAATACAACAAGCCATCCAATATTCAATCCAACCAAGGATTAATTCAATAATGCTTTTCTTTTTTGTTTTTGTTTTTTTTTTCTTTGATCTGATAAGAACAATGTTTAGCTGATAGTGTTAGTACTGATGTTAGCAATGATAGTGATCGTGATGATGATAGGTTGGTTGGTAGGGGCAGTATTGAATGTGATGTTTCAGAAATAGCGGCCCACTCTCCTGCAAAAAAAAAGAAATTGATAAAATAGAAGGGGTATAAGGGAATGAAATGTTTGCTGTGAGAAATGAATATTCTTCTTTCTTTTTTTTTCAGTAGTTTCACTGCCAACTTTTATTCGACAGTTCGCTTACTTTTTTTATTATATTACTATCACCATTATCACTAATATTGCTACTGATAATAGCAATAGTAATAATGGTAAAGATGATGTTACGAAAAAAAATCAATTTTGCCCTTTTTTTATTGAAGTATGTGTGTCTGTGTGTATGTTTATGTTTGAATGTGTATTTGTATTATATTTCTTCAATTTTTTTGCCTAACATATTGTAATGAATATGTATAAGTTAAATCTCTGTGGTTCTATGACATATATCATAACAATTAATATTGATTGGATGGTTCAAAGAATGGACAAAAAATAGGAACTTTAAAATGCAGAAAAAATTAAACTGTTAAGTATTGATTTTTTTTTATGCTGAAGGGACCAAGAAAGATGAAAAAGCAAAAAAAAAAAGTAAATAAAGCGAGTAGTAAAATGACATTGAAGAAAGCGTGAAATGAAAGAGGTATTTAAAAAAGACTGAAATTTGAGGAGAGTAAAGAGAAGGGACGAAGAAAGGAAAAAGAAGAAAAGTAAGCAAGGGTAGAGGAAGGAAGTTTAAGGTGATCAGAAACCAATTTTTCGTTGTAAGTTGCTAACGAAAGATGATTATGCAAAAAACATTTAAATAGAACAAATGTATTTATTACTATTTATTGAATAAATTCTGGTGAAAATTCATACCAAAAAAAGTTACCTTCAAAAAAGAAAAGTATGAGCGAAAAAAATGAATAAAAGGGAATAAAAGAAAGAGGAGGACGAAGAACAGAGGGAGAGAGAAAAAAAATGAATGGATAAGTATAAATGAACTTTTGATGGAAATTTTGATCGAGAGCCAACAGAAAAAAAGAGAAAAAAGAAGAGAGAAAAAAGAGAATCGATCGTTTTTTTTCCTTTTTTTTTTTTTTTTTTTTTTTTTTTTTTTTTTTTTTTTTCATTTTATTCCTCTCTTTTTAATTTAATGGTAAAAAAAGTTGATCTGATGAATATGATGGCATGTTTTTCAATTTCATAAATAAACAAAGGCATCAAAATATATTCACACACACACGCACAGGCCCACACACCCACCCACGCACACGTGTACATAGATACTCGAAGATATACATAGTATATAAAATACATTCAAATATATGAAATGATAAACTTCAAGTGCTATGGCCAGACGAACCAATTAAACAAATAAAAAAGAAAATTTTTTTTTCTAATTTTGAAATGGCAATGACAAATAAAACGTCCCTTTTGTAATGCGGAAAGCAAACAGAAGCGGCAGGCTGATCGGGTAGCACGATGGAAGAGTGTATCCGGCAATATTCCCGAATACTTGTTCAATTTATATCGATGTTTGAATGGTTTCGATAACTTTTAATCAAATAATATCGGCTTTTCTTTTTTTTTTTAAAGAAAAGAAAACGCAAGCTAAAGTGCGAAAAAAAACCGGAATCAATTGATCGATATTAATGATTGAATATTTTAATTATATTATTCTTTTTTTTTCATTCATATTTAAAAGAAAAAAAAAATTGAGATAGAGAAAAAATAGTGCTATGAAAATATCCGAAAATTATAAACAAATTATAATTATTTCAAAATTTTCGATTTTCTTCATACATATATTTCTGAAATCTTAAATTCATATTGTAACACTGAAAAATTCTTCACAGCAAAAACTATTTGAGGCATTGATGTAAAGCAAATAAAATTAACTATCGAACGTACCGTTACGAAGATTGTTGTATTTCGATATTCCTAACCTCGTCTATTTAATTCCATGAATTCTAAGGAAAACCAGATCTTTTTCTAATTGTTCGTTAATGGTATAACCGAATAAAATAGTCAACTATCAAAGATTAGCTGATGAAAGAAGAAAAGACGGAGGAGGAAAAAGCGATAAAAGAAGATGAAAAGTTCAAATTATCCAGAGAAAAAGCGTAATATTGACATCATAAATTTGACAATTTACAGATAAGTGGAACGATTGTAAAAATGAAAGCCAAAACAAAAAAAAAGTTCAAAAACTGGATAAAATTGAATGACTTGGTGTTAATTTAGTGTATTTTCAATTGGTTTTTTTCAAACAAAAATAAAATTTCAAAACAAAAAAAGAAAAGCGAAATTAAACATCTCGTTCTTTTCTCTTTTCTTTTTCAAATTATATATACTTTATGCAAGAAAAAAAATTGAAAAACGAAGCACATGTATAAACTTTAATAAATTCTTTTGCCAATCAAATAATTTCAATTTTTCTCTTTTTTTTGCATAATTTTTTTTTGTTATGAATGAAAAAACATAGGGATATTTGAGATTTCACAGGAAATCACGAAATGTTGAAATTTTTTTTTCACCATCAGTCAATCTATACATTCTGAAATAAGTCTAATGTTGAAATATATTTCGAGAATGAGAAAGAAAGCTTGTTATAATAAATACCATGGCAACCAAATAATAGTAACGTTTCGAAATAATCTATCCTTACGTCATACAACGTATTATATCGTTTGTTCGAGTATTATTTTTTATTTCCTCATAATGATTACTATTATTAATTATTTAATTATGAGTTAATTTGAAAAAAGAGGATATGATTCCAAGCTTTGAGAAGAGTTTTCAATTCTTGAATAAATGGTTTTTTTTTTTTTCAGCTTTCTTATAATTAAACTTTTCAAATAATGAAATTTAAAAAGCTAGAAAAAAAAATCGTTTTTCGTTTTTTTAAAAAAGCAGACATCGCTTTTTTATTTTTCCTAACTAACGCTTTATACTACGCATATCAAATTTGACTTTAAGAAAAAATTGAAACATGCGAAAAATGTAATATTAAACATTTCACTTTACTTTTAGCTATCCAAATGACAAAATAGAAAATACTTGAAAAAATTTCGAAAAAATTTTCAAATTTTAAAAAATTTTCTCATATATGATGATGATAACGACATCTTTGGTATAATCCAATCATTGTTACAAATATCAATCATTCTTTTTGAAAAAAAATCGGAAAAAAAATTGTATATTTTTAATTGTTCATTAAAATGTTAAATATCAATCTTTTTTTAAAAGAAAAAACAATGTGGATTTTACAATGAAATTGTTATAAAACTTCAAAAGTTTATATTAAACTTTCAATATATAAATTTTTCATAGAATCAAAAAATATATAATATGCTTTCAGGTGGTACGGAAATTTTTTGCAAATTGTCAAAATCAATTTTATGATGTCCTTTCTAATTTTAGCATCGATTTATTTTTCTCTTTTTTTTTTTATCACGTGGAATGACTTTTTCATATCTATTTTTATGACAACAACACTTTTTGAAATGAACTGGATTGTATGATCAGCTTATTTTGCTAGATTACAATTGTACAAAGACAATTCTTTTCGTTTATGTATAATTTGCATATCCATACATTTGTAAATTATATATAAACTTTTACAAAATTTTAAAAACTTGCTAGGTCTTAAATTCAGAATGGTTATAGATACATATGAAAAAGAGTATGTCAAAATCATTTAATAATATATTTGCAAAATTAGTAAAATTATTAATTTGAAATTCATTTTTTATTTATTCGGAAAAAAACAGAGTTAAAATGGGACAAAAAAGAAAAATCAACAATCCAACAACTAACAAATTGATATAACGAATATGTTGAAGATTTTTTTTCTTTTTTGATAGAAAATATAAATTTTGTTAATTGTATATTTTTTACGTAATAAATCTAGAGAAAGTTTTTCTCGAAAAATTAATAAGTTCTTCACTGATCTATTCATTGTTTCTCTTTGTTTATTATTGAAAAATCAAATAATTCCCTTGATTTCATGGTAGCAGTGGTATCAAATGAAAACTTATAACCAGAATGGCGTGACAAGATATGATAAAAACATTTAGGCAACTAATAAAATAACTATATATTGAAAAATTAAGATAACAAATATGGATTACAAACGTAACGATCCTCGACGTCACTACATCCTTCGTGTTGCTTCGCATATTTTCGCTTTGAATTTATCGGAAAATAAAATTTCAAATTTGAATCCCATACAAAATTTTTGTGATACTACTACGCCATTGCTAATTATTGCCAAAGATGAGCGGGTTTGTAGTTTTAATTTTTAAAAATTTTGAATCAAATAATTTTCAATCTTGGTTAAAAAAAGAAACTATTGCAGCTTTTGGTAATAAATGATTATTGTAATTAGTGGTTTAATTATATTATAACAATTATTGGTCAAATAAATTTTAAATTAAAAAAGAATTCAAATTTCAGAAAAATACAGTCAATTTTACAAATGAGATGCGAAACGATCATCATCCGGATTTAATGCAAGTGATCTTTTACAAGCTTGAAGCAGTCGCCTTACCATCAGATAATTATAAAAGCAAAATATCAGTATTATCATTACGTGGACGTCCAACTGATGCATTAATTCGTTCAATAAGAGAGGTAGGGAATTTAAATAATCATTTATAATCATTGTTTCTAATCTAATTGATTTTTTTTTTAAATTAGAAATATAGTGAAAATGCCAAAAACGAATAGCTTTATCATTTTTTAAAATGAAAGTTTTAAAGACTAAAATTGCCACTTTTAAACGCAATGATATAAATATCCATTAACTTCCGATAAGCAAAGATATTTTCATAAATAGATTATGTGATATAAAATTTCAGATCTTCAAAAGAACAATTGAAAACAATCCCGAAACATCCATAAATAGCCATTTGCTTACCATTTTTAATGAACTTGAAATGTGCATCGAGCCAAAAAATGACCCGAATTTTAGAGGTAATTTGCATTTTAGAAAAAAAAAAAAAAAAGCAACTGAAATTTCAAAATCACAATTTACAGATATAACTACTTGTCTAGCAAAGGAAATAACATTTTATTTTTAAGCTTTATTAAAATATGATGATTATTTTTCGAATTTTAATCACAATTCAGAGAACTTCCGGGAAAAACGATCCATACGTGATGAGATTAATTACTGGAAAGCTCGGGAGGACAATGCTGCATTGCAGTATTCTCAAGCATTTCAAATTCTCGATATGAAGCTTGAAATGCTTGAAAACTGTCGTATAGATGAAATATGTGAAGTTATTGATACTATCGAAGACTGTTTAAATCAGCTTTGGAACTGTGAACCGTCATTTCCACAAAATCGTATGGAACAAATCATGGGTAGTTTCGGTAAATTAATTCTTAAAATATTGCAATGTCCTTTTTTAGGCTTTTTTTTTTTAAATATTCAAATCATTTTTGTTTTGTCCTGCAGAAAGTACAGAAAAGTAATCATTTAAATTGATTAACAGAGAAAAATATAAATGAAGCAAAGTATATTTTGTTAGTCTTACATTATTTTACTAAGTTGTTTAATTCATTTTATATGACATAGTTATCTTTCTAATTATAGCGTTTCAAAATATATGCATATATTTAATTAAAGTTTTGTCAAATTAATTTTTTTACTTTCAGAATTTTGTTCAGATGTAATTTATTCATTAAATTATATGCAACGTAGGTACTTAATGAATGTTACGCTGCAGCTGAAATTAGTTTATGAATATTAGATATCAATAGATTTTTTGCGATATACAAACGTCTCATCATATCAGTACCAGGAAACGTAGCTTCAATTAATGATAAGTAGGCTATAATTATGAAATTTTAATAGAATCTTAACAACATGCTAATATTTCCAATATACTTGTAATTTTATTCATTATACGTTATGATTAAATATAATTGATCTAAAATAGTTTTTCATGATATCTAATTCCATTAATTCATGCAGGAAATAGAAGGAAAAAGTTTTACTTTCCTTTTTTCAGGTTTGTTGATTATTAATTCGATAGCAAATAAAATTGAAACCAATAATATCTGGGATAGTGATACAACTGATACACTGATCGATACATTGCATACAGTTATTTCGCTTTGCGAACAATGGAAATTTGCAATTACAACACTTACTGAACAATGGAAGCAGGATATTGATAATCCGTGGAAGGGTGATAAACCAATGATTTCAACTTTTGAAACTCTTCAGAAACATACTGATAAGGTATTTATGCGCAAATCTGCTTGCAATCATGCACGCGATGTATATTAGTTTATATACATGCATTGTATCTTGTTAATGATACTGCAAAAGATTCTTTGTACTATGATGAATAATTTAATAGTATTTTCCAAAATTGTCATATCAACAAAAATTTTACATATAGTAATGTTACACACCTATTGATAGCAGTAGAATTTGCCATTATCAGTGATTAGGCGAAATTATAGAAAAGAAGTGTGAACTGTACCAATTAACACTTCTTTTTCTTTTCAATCCACTCGTTTATTAAGCTAATCGTAGTTTAAATTAATTGAACTCTATCAGTTCGATCAAAACATAATAACAATTTCGATTTATGGTAGATTTAATGAAAATTTTCGAATTAGATTATATGAAATAAACAAGTAATATAGCGGAAATAATCAATTTTGCAGATTTTATCGCTGAAATTATTAAGCTATCAAATGAATGAATTAATGGGTGATAAGAATGGACGAAAAGAAATGGAACAAATCATTCGAAATATTTTTGGCACACTACCTATATTTACTTGTGATATTTCGACACAAAAACAATGGGAAATTAGATTATTGGTAAAATAATCATTATTTCTATTCCTTTTTTGCAATTACAATTATTTCAATTCAAAGTTTTCTTTTCGTATTAGTTATTGAAATTTGAAGTTATCTAAATGAAACAAATAATTTATGGCGATAAAATTAAAATTTGTTATGCCTACTGTGAAAACTCAAAAACTTACTCTCGAAATTTTTGAAATGAATGAAATATAAACGATATCAAAATTTGGAAAAGAAATCTCTGTCTATCTATAATATTTTCGTAGTTTTATTTCTTAAAATTTTAAATTAATTTCAGTCTTTTAGTTCGAAAATAAATACATGAATTAACAACATTTCTGTTACATTTACTTTTATATCGTTGATGTAATTCTTGTGAAATAATTATGAAGTACCATACTAGATAATTAATGTTAGATTCTTGCACTAATTCAGGAAGCAGAAAGATCAGTAGAACCAATTGTGGAAAGAGCATTACCTGTTTTAAGGAAACGCTTGCAATTTAATAAACTCACTGACGATGCTGTAAGTTTTTAAAAAAAAAAAACATTTTTTTCCACCGATTAGTTAATCTGGTTTTGTTAGAATTAAAATTTTGATTAATTATAAAGCATTAAAATAGCAACAACGATCACATAAATGTATGACAAACAGAATTACTTCCTGCGTAACGGATAGAAGGTGCAGGGAAAGTGCAAACGAATTTATAATCTGAATTTAATCGATTAATCAAGTTCATTTGATAAAATCTCCTATGCGTTAGAACTGTAATCGAAGATTTGAAAGAAGACTTGAATTATCAGTAAATGCATATTTCTATATTCCATTATATGGTATTCTTGTTTTAAACTTTCAGGCAATCACTAGTCTTATCAAATTTAAGCATTTTTTGAATCGTCCAACTATCAAAGAAAAACTTTCCATGGAAAGGTAAATAATTTTTATCATTCGTCTAGCTATATTTTATGATAACATATGATGTATTTTTAATTTGGCGAGAGAAAGAAATGTGCAAACTAACGTTTTATTCAGAGCAACTTTGCTTAGTCATTTGGCAAATGCAGTAGAAGCGCAAAAACGTGAAATAACTGAACGAATTTCAACGAATGATATACCAGTAGGACAATATCTTACGGAAATTGCTGCTAAACTTATTTGGATTCGACGAGAAATTAATAAGGTAATTTTGCAAGTAAAGTTTTTGCTCTATGTATATTTTTTTAATTTAAATTTCAAAACAAAAATTTGATAAAGCATGCTAAAAAAAAATCTGATATATGGCTCATTTTTATATGGAATGGACAATCGTACAAACATAGTGATTGCTTCTAGTGATATTAGACTGGTAATTAAACGATGAATAATGATATGAGAAGATGAGAGAGCTAACTTTGGAAGTGATAAAATAATAGTATAAACAAAATGGATTTAAATTTAATCAAATTTTCTTATTATTTTAAGGTTGAAAATATCAGAATTGTATGCGACAAATTATTAAACGATTTAACAACCTATAAAATGGTAGAAGCAAAGATCCAAAACACAATTAATGAAATGCATTCTTTAGAATCTGATTCGTTTAGCATCTGGTAAGTAGATAAAATATATCTAAAACTGAAAATTAAAAATTGCATACGAAGTAATTGAAAATATTATTTAGTAAAACTACAAAATGTCAAATAATTTAGAAAATAAATCGAGCATAGATATTCCCGGATTTTAGAATCTTTTCTGGATTTAAAAAATAGCTGAAAGTTTCTATACTTATTTTCAGGTGCCAAGAAATGATCAAAATAGTTGGCAATTCAACAAGCTCAATTGCACTTGAAACAAATGGCAAACTAATGAGTATCGAACAAAAAGGTGGCAATTTAATTGTCAACTATAGCGATCGTCTAGTTCGACTTCTCAGAGAAGTACGTCAACTGATAGGTCTCGGATTTGTCGTACCGCGGAAAATTACTGAATGTGCTAATACCGGTGAAAAATTCTATAAATATGCCATCATTCTTAAACAGGTTATATTTACAAAATTCAAAATTTTTCAATTCTAGTTTTTTATAAAAGTTGTTCGAAACATCTCATTTGCAGTTTGAAAGAAAACGACGCTACTACATTTTTGCAATTACTGAAAATTTTAAGAAAGTAATGAAAACAGTGAGATACATTCCTATTAGTCGAACTCAAAGATTCAGTAATCACTGATAAATTAATAAATGATTGGAATTAAGTCGAAAAATTTTGCTACAGCTATAAAAATCATTCTTCGAGATCTCAACATCCGGATTTGGCCTTTGATAACTGCCACATTAATTTTTCTTCGGAATCTCGACGTCCAGATTATCCTTTTGATGATCTATAGGAAGCTTTTTTCGGGATTTTGATATCCGGATCATCCTGTTTGGTTCTGATGGCTTTTTCAATTGAAATGAAATCAATCCAGGTTGCAACATTTGAAGGTAGCACATTTTTATAATTCGGTCGATCAGCAAATGCTTCCATGCCAGCAGGCGATGATGTTAGATGAAGCTTTAGCTTTCGAAAAGCTAATACTTTCTGGGAAGAAAGGCGAAACAACAACAAATATGGTTAGTTGGAATAATCCAAAGCATCTTCAAGAATTCATCGAAAAGTTGCAGGCAGCTACTGAACGCTTAACTTTGCATAACAGGTTAATACTTTAGCTGTTATTCATTCTTCTGAGATTTCATTTTGGTATTTTTGTCCGCAATGATTACCTAAGTTTTCTACTCAACACTATCTAGGTTGACTATCTAAATTTGTTGCTTGACAGTATAAACAAAGTGATAGTGCTAGATAAAATAGTATCGTTTGATTCTGGAAAAAATCTATTATATAAGTTTCGCTCTCCACGTTTGCGAAAAAAGTTCCTTTTACATTAAAATGTCAAATTTTCAATATTAGATAGGTTTTACTTTATCTTGACAAATAAAAGAATAAAATGACGTTTTTATGATTTTTTTTGCAAATTTGATCAAAATTTTTATTATTTGTTTCAGACGATTACGAAAAGCACATAACGAAATTTGTGATAAAATAAAACAATTGACAAATTTGGATCTTCTCAAGGAAATCAATAAATGGAAAGATGTTATGGGTGAGATACGAAGCAAAATAGCCGAAGAAGAACGAAATATCGGTAACCGAAGCAATATGATACCATGGTTATCACATTGGGATCGGCAACTTTATAAGGTTTATGCAGAAATTTTTTTTTTGCAAGAGTTTGTATAATTTCTTAAATTTTTGAAAACAAAGAATTCCATTTTCTTGTAAGAATTTGTATGAATTTTTGAATTTTTAAGATGGAAAAAGATTTTTTTCTCTTTTTATATTTTTAAATTATTTGTTATCTTTACAGATATTACAATTGCAATATCAATGGGGTATCGAGAGTCTTCATACGCAAATCCCACTGATTCAAGTTCAACTAGTATTTAAGTAAATTTATCTCTTCATAATCATCTTCTTGCATGCTTTCTTTATAAATTTAGCTTAAATTGATTCACGGAAGTGTAATTTCAGAATTAATATAACTGAAATTTAAATATTTATCATTTGGGAATTGATTTATTTGCAGGGATCAACAACTTGAATTACGACCACCATTAGAAGAGATTCGTGCAAAATATTACCGAGAATTACGAAAGTTCATTAGCATTCCACAGAAATTTCGTGGTCTTCAAGAAACTGAACAAGTGAGTAAAATATTTTTGGAAATCTGTCGAAGCCGCATATCATTAAGGTTACGTGGTACTGAATTATCATTATCAGTATAGTGCATCCTTTGGATTACGACACGACTACATGCATGCGCGGTCGTGCATGGAAACTTTTATAAAAAAATCATTGTTTTAATTGTTCAAATTATATTATTTAATCTAATTGCTAATCAAGAAGTTTTAATCATTAACATCTGTCAGCGTCTTCTCAACTTGCTTAAATATTTTTGAAATATGTCTTCTAATTTCAGTTTTGATCAACTCAGGTCATGTAGTTTCATGAAAACAAAAGTATATGATCACACATACAAAATATTTAGACCAATGGATTATTTGCAAAAATGATCGAATGCAATGCGAATCGTTTTTGGAGTGTTTATGAAAAAGCAGAACAACTATTCGAGAAACTTGTCAATGTGGGGAATGAGTTTGAGGTCAAAATTGTTGTTGATAATTTTTCTTTAAAGAACTGATTTTGCACTGATAAACGATGATGTCGATTTACATTGCTACTTCCAAGAATCAATCACTTGATGAAGCAAAAATTTTGATACAAAATCTAATTATACGGTAAATAAAAGACTATTCAAGAACTTTCTGAAAGATACTGATAATTTAGGAAAGAATTTGAAATTTGTTAAATTTGGGTAATAATTTATAGAACTGGGTTGTGCTGGGCCAAGTTGATCTGGAAAGCTTAATTACAAAACATTTCAAGCAAGCTGCAGACTGGGAAAATCAGATCAAACTGCTTAAAGGAAAAGGACGGGATGCGGAAAAATTGCCGAGGTGAAATATTGACAATTTTAAAATTGGCTAATTAATTTAGACTTTCCTCTTCCTCCGACAAACTTTATCAAATTTATGTAAATGGTAAGTATTTTTTCGTTGGTTTTATAACTTAGATCTTTAGTTTCGTTTCGCTACCTTTTATCTATGCAAATAAATGAATAAAACTGGAGCATTCAAAATACTGGTACAATAATTACAAGAGACAGATAACTTTTTTTATGAATTGAAATCTCAGAAAAATTAAGTGGAAGGCCTTAAATCGCATTTTTTTATCTGCTTCCATCATTATCGTTATCTTCTATCATTCAATCATTATTTTTCATAATTATCTGATCATTTTCCATTTTTTGTTTGTCGAAGTTGAAGTGAAAATTGCTTGATTTATCAGTTTGAAATATTCTCCCTAGGCACTAGCAAAAGATGCATCCTGGATCCTAGAAATCAGAATTCATTAATTCATGCATTAAGCTTGATTGAGATTCAGATTCGCTACGTTTATCATGACATCAATAATATTTGCCAAATATTCCAGTGAAGTAAGACTGGAATGCATCCTTGTATCAACATCAGCTGTTAAAAATGCCATCGATGACATGCTACAGCGTCTCTTTGATACGTTGATATGGACATTGAGATATTCCATCAACAATGAAATTCACGTAACGTTTTGTAATAATTTTATTTGGCAAAACAATTACCTCGCTCGCTGTAATGCAAGTGCTTTAAAATTCGTTCAGGAAAAAATTCAGCTAAATTCACTTACAATGTATAATATTTTATTAAAATTTGCAATTTTTATTCATTTTTCTTACAGATCCTTTTTTTTTTTAGGATATGAACCGTTTTCTAAATCAAGCAATCGAAGTGCTTAGTTCTAGACCTCAATCAGTTGACGAAATATCAGAAGCGAATCAAAAACATATCGAATTTGGAAAATCCAATAAAGAGGTCTTTTTTAAATTGTTATTCATTATAATTGCCTGACAAAGCATATCATATTTGATAATTTCATTTTTGTTTAATTTTAAATCAAGAAATTTTTTTAAGATGAAAAGAACGCTTGATCTAATTGAGGAAAAAAATGTTCTGTTACGATCAATTGGTGGAAGTGGTTCTGAACAATTACCAATCGTGTTAAAATTGTGGGAAAAATTTGAATTAATGTTAGATACTCATCAGTTGATGATCAAGGAGCAAGTTTGTTATTTGAATCAATTCCAATCTAAGGCTTTTCTCGTACACTTTCATTTGTCAAAACTCTTTCTTTTTATTCGTACATTTATGAAGAAGTGAAATATTCGGCTTGGTTATATGCTATTGGCCAAATAGCCATGTTAACTGATCAAATCATCAAGCATTCTTTTTTTTTTTTTTTTTTTTTTTTTTTTTTTTTATAGATAAAAACACTGAAGTCAAATGTTGCTACGCGCCTGAAATCACTCAATGATGAAATTGAAAAACTATTTATTCGTTGGAAACAATTCAAGCCAAAAAATGACGTTCTCAGCGATGACAGAAATGCCATGCTTGGAGCAATACAATTTATCAAGGAAAAACGCGATGAATTCAATAATTTGCAAAAAAAACGAGATATTTTATTGTATGCTAAATTCAAATTAAGAATATGAATAACTTTCCATTAGTGCAATTTTTAGGCAATTATAAGAGGAAAATTAGGATAAAGAGAAATTGAAAATTATATAAAGTTTGAGAATCAAAAGAAATGGATAAATGAAAACCACAATTATTCACCAGTTTCTTCCCATAAATGCTAAATGACTAATTAAAATATCACAAATGATTTTCAAAATTTGCAAAAAAAAGAAATCGATTTTTTTTAATTTGGAGATTTTTGTTAAAATTTCTGAGATTCAGCTTAAATTATTCAGGACAGAATGTGAACAGTTCGGTATTGAAAAATCGGAAATGCCATTTTTTGACGAAATGGCAAATGATCTTAAAAACTGTGAAAATAATTGGTTATTGTATGAACAATTTAGTGTTGGCTTGCAAGAAATGGCTAATGAAGAATGGATTTTGTTCAGGTAACTATCGTTATTATTTATTACTGCTATTATGGTCGATTGACTTATGAACTCTTTATCCTTAATTCGAACTTTAATTAAATTCTTGCTTTCAAATGATGATGAATGATCATAAGATCATTCCATGTCATGATAATACGATTACTTTAATCTTGAAATGATCGTTTCATAAAAGGCAATTTGCTAAAATATTTTTACATTTTTTAACAGTTTTTCATGAATTTTTTAATCATTTTTACTAACTTGTAAAATTTCTTAAGATCAAAAACTTATCGTTTTGATGAATATTTGCTTGAATGGGACGACAAATTGAAGAATTTGCCAGTTACTCATGTCACTGCTCGTTTAAGCAAGGATATCGATCAATTCAAAGTAAAAATGTTGAATATTTGCTAAAAGTTTTTGAAATTTATGAATTTATAATTCTTCACTTGACGTATATAGTTGATTTTAAAATACGAGCACGAAGAAGTTGATTTTCTATTTAAAACTAAAGTCGATAGACAAGGAAATTTCTCTCTTTTTTCGATGAATTCTTTTTTTTGTCGATGTATTCATTAGAGCATTTTTGCTATAAAATTTTCATTTGTTCTTCAGTATTGTTTAAAAAGGCTATCCGATGAGCTATCTTTTCCTGGTTTATTATTTGGCATTATGAAAGAATGTTATCAGTGATACGGATAACAAATTTTTTTTCCATACAATACTAGATACGTAAAAACAAATTATGCAAAAAAAAAAGATACTTATTCCTTTAGACTGTGACATTTCTAGATTCTGTTAAGCTTATTTAATTTATAAATTAAAGACAAAGATTTCATTTCTAATTTTTTTTGTAAGCATTTTTAATTGTTTACCATTCTTCGAGTAAGCTATTTATAGCAACATGATTAGCTGAATCTTATTTTGTTGAAACAGGAAATGAGTGCCGGTTTGAAATATTGTCGAGGTGAAATCCTGAGCAGTGATCATTGGCTAATGTTGTTCCGAATATTGGGTATGCCAAAAGGTACAACGTTGGAACGTTTGCGCTTTGGTGATTTTCTAAATGTTCACAAAATGATCGGTGAAAATTTGGAAGCATTGAAAAATTTGAATGAGCGTGCCCAAGGAGAAGTTACTATTCGTGAAGCAATTCAAGAGCTTGAACTTTGGGCCCAACAGGTTTGATTATTTGTTTCACACAATATTAGCTGTTGTTTCCATCTTAAAACGTTCATCCACGGAGGAAAAATTTGTCATTTTGCAATTGATATTGATTTTGCATCAAAACATGTTAAATACACTAATTTGTTCATTATTTGCGGAGCAACATAAGGTACCAATTAAATTTAGCAAGATATAAATGAAGAAAGTAAAGTAGTTTAAAGTTGAGTGAAAATTCAAGTTTCAGTCTGGATAGCTAAGTGTTTTATCTCAAATTTTTATTGAATAGATGGAAGAGGATTGCCGGAAGATTTCCGTGAAGGAAAAAGATTCTACCCTAATTAATAGATACCGCTTGAATCGCTTTTCTAATTGAAGCGAAATCAGTATTTGTGATAAAATACTACCATGGGCTCTTTTTAATTATTTATAATACTGAAATAAATCCTGGAAGGGAAATCGACAAGTTAATGAATTATTGCGATATGCGATTCAATTTGCGTCGAATCGATTAACCTTATCAATTTTCAATTTCAGTGGAGTTGTATCCTTCATTAACGGTGAAAATTTCATTCATCATTTTTTCAAAAAACTGAGAAAAAAAAAAGAAATTCAGGCTGAATTCGTTTTAACTGATTACAAACATTCGAATGGAACGATTGTGAAGATAATTAAAGATTGGAAAGATGCTTTAAATTCGGTATTTTTGTTGCATTCATTTCATATAATAGATGAATTTTAGTATTTTTTTTTAAACAAAATGAAATAAAATACAAATATATCAGACTTTTCGTTTAAGTTTTAGCAATTTCCGAAACGTTAATTATATCATATCCGTCATATTATGACAGTTTTTATCTTAATCAGAAAATATTGCCTGAAATTTATTATTTAAATTAAATCATTTGATCAAACGTTGAAACATAGATTTCCTGCACATTTTCATTTATTATTTGATAGAATTGCTGAAATTTCTTTACATTATTCAGGTAAAAGATAGTGAAGCGTTGTTGCAGTCGCTAAAAAATTCGTCGTTTTATGCTCAATTTACTGATAAAACTTCAATTTGGGAAACACGGTATATCCTTCTGTACAGTACTACTCTTTCAATTATATGCGTATTCTTTTTGAAAGAAACAAAACGATATATTTTAAATTTGGGCGAAATATTTTTTCATCATTTAGATTAGCTGACACTGAGCAAAACCTGCAATGGATGAATGAAATACAGCGTAAGTGGATTTATTTGGAGCCAATCTTTGGACGTGGCTCACTTCCATCTGAAGCATCTCGTTTCAATCGAGTTGATGCCGAATTTCGTGTCGTCTTAAATGGTTTTAATTTTTATCATAAATATTTAATATAATCTAAAACAATACTAAACATCCCCTATCAGTCGTTTTAATTTTAATTTTAACTGATATAGACTTCACTGCTTTTCAGTCTTATTCTAAAAATTGAAAATCTAAAATTTAGTTTATAGAAGATAGCTATGTTTCCAAGAAAAACGAAAGTTATGATTATGTAGAATAGTTATTGGATGTAAATATAAGATTAAGCTTAAATGAAGCTTTGGAATGATATAGCATTAATCGATTTGCAGATGTGATTCAGGACCCACGTCTCGTTAGCCTGAGCACACGACCTTCTTTGAAGCGTACGTTGGAACAAATCATTGATCAACTTAATCGTTGTCAAAAAGCCTTAAATCAATTTCTTGAGGTTTGTTCAAAAAAATTATTTAAATGTATTTAATGCAAAATATTTATGTATATTCCATTCACTTTCATAGTCAGCGTATTAGTTACGCTAATACGCTGACTATGAAGTGTTAATGAATGATTATTTTTAGCAACTATATTTTTTGAGTATTTCAGGAAAAACGGAATGCTTTTCCTAGGTTTTATTTCTTGGGTGATGACGATTTGCTAGAAATGTTAGGTCAGCTGATGAATGCAACAGTGATCCAAGCGCATCTTAAGAAACTTTTCCTGGTATGCTACATCAAAATTAATTAAATTGAAGCAAAAATAACTTCAAACCTACAATCTAACGTGTAATTACGCTTGAACAGATTGTAGAATACCAATGCATTCATGAAAAATATGCGTGTCTTATCAATATTAGAATCAATCATTCGTAGCTAATCGTAGTCACTTTAAATTATAATAACATTTAGAAAGACTTTCCATCTTTCCTTTCTTCCTAAACAGGTTTTCTTCAATTTTTTAAAAGTTTGAATTTACTTGAAATACTTGAAATATTTGACAGGGAATCCATAAAGTTGTATTTGGTAATAATGGTGAAACGATAATTGCAATGGTTTCCAGTGATGGCGAAATCGTCCAACTATCAAAAACAGTCAGAATTGTTCCTCAAGCTGAAGTAATTCGTTTTTTGATCTTCAAGCAGAAGTTAAAAAGTTTCGAACATTATTTGACTGTATTTCAATTTAGATTTTAGTTAAGTTTAATTTTAAAAAATTTCAGGATTGGCTGCAAGAACTGTCTGATGAAATGAAGAACACAATCCGGAAATTAATCACAAGCTGTGTCGCTGAGACATCTCCTGATCCTGGGAAATATCCATCACAGGTTTTACTTTCTCAATTAATTACATGATAATTTTATGTTCCGGGAAGGTAATTTGAAAAAGCAAACCTTCAGGTTCTATGTTTAGCAGAACAAATTCGTTTCTGTGAAAGATGTGAGCGAATTTTGAGTGGCAAAGGTGATTTCCAAAGCTATCGGAATCAGCTAAAACAAACATTAGCAAATTATACTAATTCGGGAACATCAGATCAAGTTTTGAAACTTAAATTAAAAGCGCTTATAATGGATGCAATTCATAATATAAGTATCGTCGACGAATTAATCGATAATTTACCCTGGTAGGAAATGTATTTTTCTATATTTCATTTTTTATTCAGTATATCATATTTATTCCATATATTTATATTTATTTAATTAATAATTTATTGTTATGATGGTCATGACTGTTTAAATGGAAAATAAGCAAATTCAATATGAAATTCGAATTGTTTTGAAATCCATTAGCAATAAAATGTTGAATGTTTGTAATGTTTTCAAAATAAGTTGCTCTCCATTATCTTATCCATTATTAGATTATTTGGTCTATGTGATCATTTGAGGCAAACATATTATAATATCATAATTTCGTATCTGATTAAAATCGAAGCATAATTGTCTTCAGAAAAATTCATTGCACCAGTTGTGAAGATAAGCTACCTCCACTTTATTATTCAATTATCAACAGTGAGATGATACTTAGTTTTAGCTCCAAATCATCATGGGTTTGGCAAAAACAATTACGATTTTATTTGGAATCAAAACAACATGTGATAATACGACACATTGGTGCACGATTCGATTACACTTACGAATATCAGGTTTATTATCTCAATATAGATATCATGAGCTCAGCTTTGCTCAGTTTTTTTTCTTGTTCAGGAAATAAACTTTTTTATAATTTAATTCAGGGTAATGCGCCAAAATTGGTCCATACTCCGCTTACTGATAAATGCTACCTAACTCTTACACAAGGTAACTTATTCAAATTTTTGGATTTTAATAACTAATCATTCATGAATATAATTTGCTTCCTAATTGTTGTAGAATTCGAAATTGCAGCAAGTATTTCACTAATTAATTACGAGATTTTTTCTCACACTTTTTTTGTTTTAAATTTCAACAAAAGCACAATTCTCAGCTATGTCAATGGGTCTTGGTGGCAATCCCTATGGTCCTGCAGGTACTGGAAAAACCGAATCTGTTAAGGTAAATGATATTGTATTGTAAAGTTTTATTCAGTAACACATACTCCATTATTGAGATTGATGCAAATGGAATAAAAGTGCGCAAAATTAAAGAACTATCACTTATCAAAAATCTTGATCGATTCACTTCCCATGATTAACTTTCCTGATGTTAATCAGATCACCATTTTTAAGGCATTGGCAAATTTATTTGGACGACAAGTTCTAGTGTTCAATTGCGATGAAGGAATTGATGTCTACTCAATGAGTCGTATTTTTATTGGCTTGGTTCAGTGTGGTGCTTGGGGCTGTTTTGATGAATTTAATCGTTTAGATCAGGCAGATAATTTTTCTTTCATTAAAAATTATGGATTTCAGAAGTCGAAAATTATAGACTTCAGAAGCAAAATATTTGACATTCATGATCGAATTTCAGACAGTGCTTTCGGCTGTATCAATGCAAATTCAGATTATTCAAGATGCAATAAGGTCACGATCAGGAAAATGCATGCTAGCTGGTCGAAATGTAAAAGTTTTTCTGTATTTCAAGAGTTAAAATTTCATGAAAGAATTCTTTGATGATTGTTTTCTTAATTCACAAATTTTAGATTCCTGTAGATTTAAATTCAGCAATATTCATAACACTAAATCCAGTGAGTAAAGGATATGGTGGACGGCAGAAATTACCAGATAATCTCACGCAGCTATTTCGTCCGATCGTTATGTCTGTTCCGGATAATGAACTCATCGGTTTGTTATCAGATTTCTAGCAGACTATATTGGCTGTGAAAATGACAAAAATCAAAAATCAATTTTATAAAATAATTTGGGGCAAACTTTGCTTAATAGGACTCAAAATATCTAAAATTTTTTTTTTTTAGCCGAAACACTTTTGAGTGCAGAAGGTTTTTGCGATGCAAAGAAACTGTCACGGAAATTGGTATCAATCTTCAATCTGAGCAAGTTAGCTTGCATTTTTTTCTTTTTTTATTTACTAACTTACTTATTCAGATTCCATAGACATTCAGCTAAAGTCTTTGCTTGATTAACCTGCTAGATAACTTGATTAGTATCTAAATTAAGCGATAATTTTAATGATTTCTTTCGAGGTGAAAAAAGTTTTAAAAGGACGAGTCTAACATAATATAATTGATTAGTTCTTTTGATATGCTTTTTTTATTCGAATAACGAAATGTTTAGCCAAATTTAAATAAATAAACATCTTTTTTTTCTTTTTAAGAGAAATGTTGAGCTCGCAACAACATTATGACTGGGGCTTGAGGGCGTTAAAAACGGTTTTGCGCAGTTGCGGTAATTTGTTAGCCAGCAGGATGGATAAAAATGAAATTCAAGTGGTTGTCGATGTATTTTTTTCGTTTTCTAAATTTTTATAAATTTCATTCTTAGCGAGTCTTCGATTATTCATAATAATTGTGTGATCTTTTCTTTGATTCCAGGATAAGGCGATTAAAGTTTTGTAGGCACTGACGTTAAACACGATATCAAAACTTACCTTTGAAGATTCGAAACGTTTTAGAATCCTTATCGATGATGTATTCTCGGATATTAAGAAAGATACCATGCAGGTCTGCTTTTTAATACTTTTCACATTTTTTGACAACGAATTTTATCAAAAAACTTAAAATTATTGCTATATTTAGTGCAATTTTGAAGATTTGTAGTATTCAAAAAAAAAAAAAGAGAAAAAAATAAGCGTGATTTCAGATTGAGGAATTGCTAGAGCCACTGAAAATGGTTGCTAGTGAATTAAAGATAACAATTACTGATATTCAGGTAGTTTTCTTATCATTATTGATTGAGATCACTACGAATTTTTGGTCTGATCCAATTTTTCAAAATGTAACTGATAATTGAATTGTTGATGCGCATGGCTTTGTATTAAGCATGATTATTCATCAATTACAGAAGCTTGTTATATTAATTGATAAATTACAGATTAATTGAGTAGGATTATAATTATTAATGATGATGACAGGTATTTTTCATTTAGATAAAGAAGATATTTGAATTATACGACCAAATGCGTCAACGAATGGGTGTAATACTATTAGGTCCGAGTGGTTCTGGCAAATCAACTATATGGAAAATGTTGCAAAAAGCTTTGATACTAATAAATAAACCAGTAAAAATTTATCGGATCAATCCAAAATCAATGGCAAAACAAAAAGTAAGTTATTAGGAAAAAGTAAATTGAATATAAGGAAGTTATTCATTTCCATGCATGCAACTTATCCCATCATAAGCTGAAAAACTACTTGAAATTATCATCAATGGTAAGAATTTTATGAGAATCCGAAAACCATCGTAGTCATCCAAACTATCATATTACCCTTGATAATTTTTTACTTAGCTTTTGGGATACATGGACATGGATACTCGTGAATGGTTTGATGGCGTGTTGACAGTAGCCGCTCGAGAAGTTGTCAAAGATAGCAGTGTATTAGCATGGATTATTTGTGATGGTGATATTGATCCGGAATGGATTGAAGCACTCAATTCGGTACTTGATGATAATCGCGTGGTAAATCTTTTCTTTTTCTTCAGTCGTATGATAATCCTCTTTTTTTTTTGTTTTGTTTTAGAATATTAATTACCAATTATGTCCATCTAAAACTTTTCACACTTCCTTTGTTCACTTTTTATTTTCATTACTTAACCTATAAAATGCTGAAATATGATTAAAATAGAAAATTTTATTCACCAACTGGATTATGTACAGCTTACAATGCCATCTGGTGAAAGAATTCAATTTGGATCAAATGTTAATTTCATTTTTGAAACTGACAATCTTAGTAACGCATCTCCAGCAACCATATCCAGAATGGGTATGATCCTTGTCAGGTTAAGTTTTTTATTGATATTCATAATTGTTTCATTCGTTATTATGTAATAGTCGCACAAGCTACAGTGACAAATTGTTGGTTGAAACATTTCGCATTCAAATAAATGATACTTCTCTTTCTATAGATTCCTTTGATAATTTTGATTTTAATTATAAATTATTACTTTATTGCAGTGAACAGGATATGGATATTCAAGAGCTTATCAGTAATTGGCTTAAAGAATATAATGATACCCATCCAGATATGTCCGATTGGATACGTGATCATTTGTATAGGTTAGATATTCGAACTTTTCTCTGTTTTACAGAATTTTTTATAGAGATCTTGATATGCTTTAAGTTGTGCTAATTATTATACTTATTATGATGATTATTATAGTTTAAGAAAAAAAAAGCATCCATCACTCGTAAAATCACTCTTCACGAAACCATTAAGAATTTCAGGTGTTTGGATTGGATTTGGACGAGAGGAATTATTGAAATTAATGTTAGTAAAACTGCTACAGTGAAAAATGCCTTAAGTCATGCAAGGGATGTGACATCAAATGACGAGTTCCTGGTGGCATTGTATCGTGGATTAGCTTCAAATCTTAATTCAAAATCTCGAAATCAGTTCGCTACTGAGGTTTATGAATTCATACTGTTTCTTGTATTTTCGAATTTAAAATTTATAATTTATTAAAATTACATGGTAAATTCAATTCAGGAGGCAGTAAAATAAATGAAAAAAATGCTCATCATAATCTGTCAGTTTCTTAGGTTGTGTTCAATGAAGTAAGCCTGCCAGATAAGCAAAACCCTGAAAATGTTTACTATGATAAGCGTGCAAGATCACTGTTAACTTACACAGACGAAATGGATATACCAAATAATAATGATCAATTATTAAGTTTGGAACGGCTATCCTACATTTTAACTGCTAATGCTCAAGCTAATCGTGATACTGTAAGTGGATACTTTTATTCAATAAAAATTTTTTCGATAAACTTTCAAATTTCAATCTTTCAGGAAGTTGCATTTTAATTAAGCGGATAGGAAATTTTTTAAATATCATGATAAATTTCGAATATTAAAAGTTATAAATTTGAAGATTTGCTCGTGGTTGGATAATCGTAACAGGCAGCCTTTTATAATACATGGTCCAGATGGCAGTGGAAAAGAAAGTTTGCTACGATATTGCGTAGAATTAGATCCTAATAGTCAATTAGCTATACTTCATTGCAGTGCTCAAACAGGGTAGCTAAAATTTTTTTGAATTTCAATTCTTTTGAAATTTATGTTCGAATTACGATTTTTTCTTTTTTATTCATGAAGTAATTCTATGATTTCTAAGTATAAAAAGGACGAAACTCTCGGAGAAATTTCAAATGTAAATTTTGTGATGTAAAATGATATTTTATGAATATTTTTTTCATATGTTTAACAAATTTCAGATCTCAGCAGATATTAGATTTGTTGCACCAATACTGCGTACAAATTAGTAGTGCATCTGGAAGAGTGCTTAAGCCTAAAGAAAAGCAAAATTTGATCTTTTACATAAAAGGAATTAATATTGTGAAGCCGGACAAATGGGGTACTTGTGAAATAATCGCTTTCTTACAACAACTTCTCACATATGAAGGATATTATAATGAAAAATTGGAGTGGATTTCTCTAAAAAATATCCAAGTTTGTATCCTAAAAATTATGCTTTTCAAAAAAAAAAAAGAATCGCTTTGTTTGACATTTATTTTGATACAATTCTGGTTGTTTAGATTTTTGTTCGGATTGTTCAGATTTTGTTACAGTTATGATTGTTTATAATTATTATTCTGGCTCATTAAATTATTTAGAAACATAGATCCTCAAGTAGCTAAGTGCCTTGCTAACAATTTTTCACATTCTTACTGCTATAGTTGTCGATAGTCACATAATACAATCTTCGAACTAATAAAATTCATATTAATCTCGATGACGATAGTTGGCTTTAGGTTATTGAAATTAAAATAATTCTCCTATTCATTGAGTTAATAAAAGAGTCACCTAATTAATTATTTATATTTCAGGTTGGTTGATGCTATTCAAATTAGGACTTAAAATAAGAGTTTATTAAATCGAGGTTTTATTTTCAGTTAGTATTATCGATAACTTTAGCAAATGATGAGGGTCATTATTTGTTACCATCACGTTTTGCTTCTTTACTTAGAATCTGTAAAGTTGAATATCCTACGCAGGAAGAGCTTATCACTATCTATTCCTCATATCTGACATTTTTGATAAAGGTATCCTTCATTAAATATCATTTTATTATCGCTTACTCCAAATTCAAAATTCGAATAATTGTGATATAAAAAGAGATTGCAATTCTGGAGAGTTATTTCTTAATTGAATAATTGGTCGGATAGCAATTTTTCTGATGTAATTCTAAAAAATTTTTCTAGTTCAAAATATTTCAGGATTCAATGGAACCTCTGAGATACCGATTAAATGACTTGGCCAGCACTATGGTACATCTGTTTAATGACATACGAAATGCATTTAAGCCAACTGATGAATCACATTATGTGTTCACGCTGAAAGATTTATCAAATTGGGTATTTACCCTTGCAAGATACGATATTAATGGTATTTTTCGTACTAGTGTATTGTATTTCATACTGTAATATTGTGTTTCATACTATAGTAAGGTAGTAACCTATAAGTAATAAGATAAAGTTTAGAAAATTTTTGTCTTTGTAAGTGAAAAAGTTTCAGAAGTTTTATTTATAGTTTCTGGTCAAGTTTATTGTTAAGAAGAATGAAATGATGCTTCCATATTTTTATTATCATTCATTACTATTCTTTGTTACTTTGTCATCAAGAATAAGTATTTTTATAATTATTAGCGTTGGTTCTTTCATTTTTATATCATTATGTATACATCTTGGTCTGATTATTCATCTAGAACAATCCTTCTTCCTTTGCGAATGACAGCAATGATTACATTCAGAATAATTGCATAATATTATGTATAAATCAAACAAATATAATTTATCTTCACTTTGACAGGTGCCAATGCTGGTGAAAAATTTTTATGTTCAATGTTATATGAATGTCGACGAATTTTCAAGGATCGCTTAGTAAATAATGGTCATAAACAAAGGTAAATACTTTCTTTCTTAGAAAAATTTGAATTAATAGGTAATATTGCCTTAGCTGTCTGTTAAACTTTCCTCAATAATAGATATTATGACAATAATCCATATGAAGAAAATGTAAAAGATGGCAGTTCTATTGCACGTTTGGTTATAGATTTTCTAGCGTATTGCTTACAGTAATATTTGCATGTTGATGAAGTATAATTAATGTGATGAGCAGAAATGTTCAAGGAATAATTGTATATTAATTTTACAGATTCGAAGATATTATTAGCAAGAATTTATCATCCGCAGCAGTACACAATGATGAAAGTAGAAATTCAATTTTAACTTTTGAATTTTTGAGTTTTCTGTTTGAAGACTGATTTTGGATTTTGTCTGTTAGCGTTAGTAAACTGCAAAATAATAAACGAACTGATACGAAACACCTAGACAGTCTTTGTTCATAGATTCGAAGTCATTTCCAATTCGCAATTTGAGATATCACAGTCGATAATGGATTAAAAGCAAACTTAGATTTTCAGACAGCTTATACGTATCGGCTCAAGGAGCTCTTTCAATGACAATACTCAAAGGTATGCCGTTATCGATGGTACCACTCAAAGAATATGCCAAACTTTTACAACAAGCAGTCAATCGATACGGCAAGTTTTATATTACCATTCATGTTATCATATTTGCTGAACATGGCTGAGCATACCTAATGGTGGCATGTCACAATAATTTACTAAATTACAAATCATATTGATTACTTAAAATTATTTGTTAACTATTACTATTTTTGGTTTAAATATACTGATTTCCAGAATTTGAGATAGCAAATTTTAAAATACCAATTTTTGACGAATTTGTCAAATTATGCTCTCAAATTGATCGAGTTCTCACCGCACCCGGTATGTTTCCTTATCACTACGTCAATTTTCCTGATCAGCCAAAGCTTGAATTTAGCATTTTTCCGAGAAGATTTTATATAAATTGTAAACTGACCTTCTTTTGGCAAATAATACTCAATAATTTTCTCTTTTTTAAAACATTCTGATCAATCTTAAATGATTTTTTGAATTTTCAGGTGGCTCATTACTGTTAGCTGGAAGAGCTGGTATGGGAAGACGTGAAGCTGCATCGCTTGTTGCTAATATACATCAGATGCCTGTATTCTCGCCCAAATTAACGTCATCTTATGGAATCAAACAGTTTAGAAATGATTTAAAAATGGTATATAATTTCACTTCATACAAAATAAGCATCGGTATGTCATGCTGTATGCTTCTTCTTTTCATTCAATCTCATTACATCCTTAATTTATGCAATCATAGAATTCTTAATTGATTGGCATAGTCATGAATGAGCTTAAGTTTGGCAATTCCGGGACATTTTGCAGGTTATCCAGGATGTAGCAATAAGCGGTAAACATGTTGTTTACATTGTTGAAGATTATCAAATATTACACGACTCATTTCTGCAATCGATAAATTCATTATTGTCATCTGGTGATCTTCCTGGAATATTTAGCGTTCAAGAATTTGATAGCTTTTTGGTAAGCTTACGTGAACAAGCTTCTCAAGATGCCTTCCAGGGCGACTTATATTCTTATTTTGTTATGAGTAGGTTTTTTATTTTGCACTTCCTTTATTTTTCTTGCTAAATTTTGTGTTGTTTAAAGTATGAAACAATGAAATGTATTATTATTGACATAGATATATTTTGAAAGTCGGAGTAGAAATAATTTGAGTAATTATTAAAAGAGTTCATAAAAGTACCAACATGCTTTGCGTTTCGAAATCACGCTTCCAGAATTCGCTCAGATCAAATATCCATAGAAGTATTAACAATATGTTGAAGTCAAAAAAAAAAAAAAATGTTCTTAAAGTGATTAACGTTGTGGACAAGCGGCGTATTTGTGAATTCTATTCCAGAAGTAAAAGCAAACTTGCATATCATCCTTATTTTAAATACTGATGACGCTAATTTTTCCGTAAAATGCTCATCAAATCCGTCGTTGTATAAGGAATGCTCGATCATTTGGAATGAAACATGGAATCAGGATGCGTTATCACAGGTTATATCATTGATAACGAAAATTTAATATCTTAAAATAGCTAAATCAGGACATTTTGGCCAAAACTTTTGGAAAAAATTGGAGATAAACGATTATCAATGATTTTTGTAATAAATTTGTATTATTTTGATTTCATGTACAATTAATTTTGTAAATATTCGCAAATCGAAAAATCTTTTATTCCAATATTTAATTAAAATTATTGTTCATGGAAATTAACACCAAGGAATTTGGAGAAGAAGGAAAAGAAGTAAAGAGATTGCATGGCTAATTATCAATTAGTTCTAGTTATCAGAATTAATTTTATCACAACATAATGTCAAAGCAACAAATGATATATTAACCGCTTTCGGACAAATCTATCACCATTGTCCGCCTGAAATAGCACCACCAGCAAAATATATCCGATTCATTGAAAATTATATTTGTATTTTAAATAAAAAACGAACCGCTATTGAGATACGATCTAACAGGCTAAAGGTGATTATTTTTTCGTATTTTAATGAAAAAAATTTTTTCAGATTTTTGGGCGAAATTAAAACTGAAATTTAGATTTTTCGATTTTTGGTTTGAAAATTCTGTATTTTTAAATATGTACCAAAAACAATATTTAATTAAATATTGTACCAAAAATAATTTGATTTCAAAAAAAAACCGAAGAGGATCGTTATTTCTTTTTTGCATTACCATCAATATCATTTTTTTCCCAGGCCGGAATTGGTAAATTGACGGAGGCGCGTGAATCTGTTTCTCAAATGCAAAAAAAAGCTGCTAAGAAAAGTAAATTATTGGCTGAAAAGCAAACTGACGCAGATGCCGCATTGAAAGCAATATCACAAAGCATGACGGTTTGTTCAGAATCTCCCTACTTGTAATTATATTGATATCTTATATAATACTGAATAAATAAATCCCACCAATTATGTTTTTTATTTTTTAAAGTCCTACTTGAATAAATTCTGAATATTATTTAACATCTTTTAAAGTTGCGTTCCATTTTCTTTGTCATTTTAGGTATTTTACTAAATTTAAAATTTTTAAGAATGCAAATTATCAGCGATCAGATATGGAGCAACTCAAATTGGCAACCATCGAAGAAAATGAAAGGATTGAAAAACAAAAAAGCTTAATCGAAGAACAATTACGCGTAGTAAATGAAGAAAAAATATTTTTTTTAAAAAAAAGCTACTTTAAATTAGTATACATCGGCAAGAATAAAGTCATATTTTATAGGTAGAACCTATATTATGTGAAGCACGTGAAGCAGTTGGTTCTATTAAATCAGAGAGCTTATCTGAAATTCGAAGTCTGCGTGCTCCACCGGAAGCAATCCGAGATATTTTACAAGCTGTATTATTATTTATGGGTATTTTTGATACATCCTGGGAAGCGATGAGAAAGTGAGTAAGAATTTTTTTTTTTTTTAAATGAAAATTCGTTTTCTTGTTTTTAAGCAAAATAATTTAAATTGCTTTCCATTTTATGATCATGATAACTGATTTCAAATTTTGGCGGACTTAATCTGAATGTTATTTAACTTTTATAATTTGAATTTATTCTTATTTATAGGTTTTTGGCTAGAAATGGCGTTAAAGATGAAATAATTAATTTTGATGCTCGAAGGATTTCATCCGATGTCAACAAAAAGGTTTCTGCTCTTATCAAAAGCAAAGAATCATCGTTTGATCCAAAGGTTGTTATTTTTAACATTTCACAAAATTTTCTTTTTAACAAGTTTATCTAGATATTCCGTAGTTGAGCAAGTTAGATTTATTGTCTACTATAACCCACATTCCAGGACAGTGAAAATTTCTCCGCCTCTTTTTTTAACTTACAACTATGAGCAGCTATTAAGCAAAAAATGAAGTTTTGTATATTCTGTGAAAGTTTTTCTGAAATTTCTTCATTTTTCTTTGCTTAAATTAAATAAATTTAAAAGAAGCATTACAATGTCTATGATTCAATTCCTTGCAACATTAATAGCTAAACGGATGCATCAATGGAAAAGTCCTAAGACAAGTTAATTAATTAAGCTGCTTGAGTTGATAAGTTGCTAGAGCTTTTATTCACTTCTTATTTCAATTGAAAATCTACCTTGAAGATTGCTCGCACATGAACTAATTTTGTTTATCATCTTATTTATTGCCATGATTTTTGAAATTTTTAAATTTACAGAATGCTAAACGAGCATCAGCAGCAGCGGCTCCGTTAGCTGCTTGGGTGCGAGCGAATTTAGATTATTCGACGATTTTGGAACGTGTTGCTCCATTACAAAAAGAAAAAAATGATTTGATTAAGTAATTTCTCGATTTTTCAAACTAAAATTTTTCAAAAAATCAGATTATTGATTTAATGATATGTCAATAGAGTTCAGTGATCTGAAAATTAACAATAGCTTGACAAACAGATATTTGAAAAAAGCAATGCTGTTATTGTGTAGGTAATTTTAAGTTTTCAAATAATATTTTTTAGTTTAAAACAAAATGAGAATAAATTGAATTTTGAAAAAACTTATAATTTAATGTAGAAATTTAAACAAAGCTGAGAAGCAAATGGAAAAATTATCGAAAGGTTTGGAAACGGTTGATGAGCAAGTTACTAAGTTGAAGAATAATTTCGAAGCGCATATGAAAGAAGCAACACAAATAAAGATTGATTTAGATAAGGAGCAGGCAAGTTTAAATGATTTTCATTTGAATTATTTTGTTATGAAGAATCATCTATGAAGCGCAATGTATTTTGAATTCAAATTAATTTAACGATAAATGCCATGAAATCTACTTTGCGATTTGAGATAAAGATTGCACTATCACTAGAAAACTCTTGCACTTGTTTCCGTACCAGTTATCATTCGTAAATTTGCAATTCCAGGAAACGATTAATGTTGCTGGAACTCTTATAGATAGACTTAGTGGTGAGTATGGAAGATGGCAAGAGCAAATTAGCAATTTGCAGAATGAACTTGATTGCGTAATTTCTTTTTTTTTTTCAATTTTCTTCCTGTTTTAATTTTTGTTTCCTAATTTAAGCGATACGAAATAATCAAGTCTATTTGTTGCAAAAAACAAATTTAATTTTTGTTTGCAGCTCGAAAAGGGCTCTCTTCTGTCTGCTGCTTTTGTTACGTTTCTTGGTTCAGAATCAGAGTATGCTCGAAATGAAATTTTGAACAAGTGGAAAAAACTTCTCAATTTGAATGATTTTAATATACTAGAATTTAATGTTATGGAGACTGAAAAGGCATGTTATTGCTATGAAATTTTCCAGCTTTCAATTTCCTCGACACAATTCCGGCTTAAACATAGTAGCGTAATTTGTTAAAACTTAATTCACTCAAGTTTGCCTGATACAATCGAAGAAAGTTGGAAACTATGATCTACTTATCTTAAAGGAATGCAGGTTGCATGTTAATGTGCAAGAATTGAACAACAACTTGAATCCATGCAGTGATATATTGTTTTGATAAAATATTCACTTGGTACTGTTAATTTTTATTTTTGATTGTTTATTTCAGTTGAACTGGAGTAACAAAGGACTTCCAACAGATACACTTTCACAAGAGAATGCCATGATTTTATTCAATACCATAGAAACACCATTGATCATCGATCCTAGCGGACGTGCATCGTCATTTCTTGCAAACTATTTGCAAGATAAACAAGTAGAAAAATTGAACGCTAATGATTCGAATTTTCTTACTCAGGTAATATTCTTCGTTCGCTTACTGAAGAACCGGAAAAAAAAAAGAAAAAAAAAGGGACATATATTGCTGATCATTTTAAAAAAATGAAATATATTGACCGTTTTCCCATTTTTTCTTTTTTTTGTTTTCAATTAAATCCGAGATATTGGCTTTACAAATTCATGTGAACAATCTGACAGGAATATTTGCTTTTATCATGGAGATATCAGTTATAGGTTGAACTTGCTGTTCGTTTTGGCAAATTTTTGCTTATTGATGATATGAACAGCATCGAACCTACTCTTATGAATCTTCTTCGGAAAGATTTTTCAAGTCAAGGTACATTTTTTGTCGTAATTTTTAGACGTGAAACTGAAATTTTGAAATTCTGTTAAAAAAAATATATGAGTGGAAAAAAGGAAAAGATTCGTCTGACAAAGATATGTTAAGATTATTTGAATTAGTAACTTTAATGGAGGAATAATATCACAATGGAATGTGTATTGACGAGCTAATGATAACAAGTAAAGAGCCCATCCTATGCATCTGTTAATTAAGCTTTAAGTCATTTGATGAGGCTAATTGATTATTAGTTTAAACCGATAATAATAGAGAAAATGATGAATTTATAAATAAATAAGCGACAGTCATATATAACGAGTTGTGAAACATAAATTTCCTTCAAAATTTTCTCATTCTTGATCAGTTTAAGTTTTAATGTGGTTAATCATGGATTTCTTTTTTCTTTTTTTTTTTATTGTTCTTCTCAGGACCACGGAATATTCTTCAAATTGGTGAAAAAGCTGTTGATTATAATGATAATTTTCGATTATATATTTGTTCCAAGAATAACTTATTGCAACTGGATCAAACAACTAAAGCAGCTGTCGCCCTAATATGTTTCAGTATCACACAAACGGGCCTTGCATCGCAAGTTCGCTTTTAATCTTTTTTTTTTTGAAAAATTATCAATTTTTCCATGAAAAGTTAGCTCAAGTATCTCATCATCGTGTGGGAGTGGCAACAATCAGAAGATGATATATTATGAGTTAATCGATTAAGAATTAAAACAATTCGAATCTAATTACTAATATGCATCATGCGATTTAAATTTTTTTTTCTGAGAAACTTTGTATGCAGCTATCAAGCTTCCTGATAAAATTTGACTCCATTTCCAATAATACTACAACAGTATTTTACATTATTTTGCATATACTAACTACTTTTTATTTAGATGCTTGGATTGGCAATACAAATTGAAACACCAACCTTGGAAACTCGTTTGAATGAATTAACCGGTGATGTGGAACAAATGAAAATTAAACTTGATGGCATTGAACAGTCACTTTTACAAGTAAATTATTACGAATTATTTAGCAAAATTATGTTCAAGTTTTATATGTAATTAGTACACCTGATTGCTTCTTTTCTTCTTTCCTATGGAAATTTTCATGCATGATTCGGACATTAGAAAAAAGCAAAAAGCGGCCTGTGTGTAATTCAAGATGTTGCAAATTGCATTTCTAAAGTGACATTTGAGAGATTAAATATTTATTCACTCTTTATTCTTTCAAATGCCAGATTAATTTTATTTGCAAACATTGCAATATATTGCTTTGTTTCATATTGTTTTACAAATGTATCAAAGAAAAAAAAGAAATTTGTTTGAGTTGACTATTATATTTAAGACATTAGCTTCATCTGAAGGAAGTCTATTGGATAATACGGATCTGTTGGATTCTTTGAACAAAAGCAAAGAAAATGCAGAAACTATTGCAACATCACTAGTTGAAGCTGATAAATTGCAAAAACAACTTGTTAAGGTTTACTGATTTCTCATTTTCGGTGCATGTGATACAATTCTCCTTTTTTTTTTTTTTTTTTTTTTGTTTTAGATGAGTTTTGTTAAACTTGTAATCTTGATTAGCTTAATATGTAATGCTTATTCATCTTTTAGGAAAAAGATGCATATCGATCTCTAGCAGAAGCAGCAAGTAATTTATATTTTATTATACACGATTTGCATAAACAGGATCCTATGTATAATTTCAGTGTCAATACTATAATAAATCTATACTACCGTACATTCAATGAAATTAAGGTAATTTTTCTATTATATGAAAAAATCAAAAAAAATTTGGTAGAATTTTTTAAATCAATTGTTTTCTTTCTATGTTGGCTGAATAAAACGATCAGATAATAGGAAATCTATTCTATCCGATGAATTAAAATAAATGATTAAAATATAAGAGTTTATTTAATTGGACCAATACAAGGCCTTCGTTTATTGCAACTGCTTATCAAATATATCGGTCTAGATTCGCTAGATTCAATAGAAGAGACAACTGCTTCGAAGTTTTGATCAATATTCTGTTTGTTTGAGTAGTACTTGTATGAATTAGTTATTGCTAATTGATATTAGCAGTAGAGATTTGGATAAGTTGAGAATAGAAAATTCCCTTAATTCTACAGAGATTTTTAGCTTTATCCTTTAACCTTGTAATTTTAGGAAAGTACCGTCGTAACGGGACGAATGGAAAAACTACGGGGAATACTCCAGCACACTGTTTATGAATATGTATCACGTTCACTTTTTAAAAAAGATCGTTTGATGTTTTCGATGCGATTTATTCATGGAATACATCCATCTCTTTTTGCACAAAATGTTATTATTTCATTTGAATATGTAATAAATTTCATCTAAAAGAGTCAAATAGCTTGGAATCAGTTTTTTTTTCAAAGAAGCCTTTTACGTGTCTTCCAAAGATTTAATGCAGCGTAATTCAACATATAATTGCATCATCGCCAGATGAACACTAATATGATGTCCAAGTATTCCTCGATTTTGTAATGTATAAAATCTGATATTGACCAATTAAAATTATCATGTTTATATATACATATTTATACTATATATATAGATAGGAATATTGGATTATATACATATATATGTATATATATTATATATATAAAAGGCATCCAAAGTTTATCAAATGTTTAACAACTGAAAAAATCAAGCTGATGATAATCGTTTTTCCAGGAATGGGAATTATTCACAGGTTTGATTGTTGATGATGCAACAATTCATCCAGTAGAAAAGATTGGTTGGATTGATAGTGAACGGAAAGTAGCTGTTGCTAAATTACAGGTTAACTTTGAAACAACTCCCAGAAGTTTAAATTATTATAATGGGTACTATATTAAACAGATAATTTATCATCATAAATGAGTTTTAATTCTTTTTTTGACAAAGCTAATTGCGGAAATTAAAGTTTTGCAAAATTTACAGAAATATTTGCCAACATTATTTAACAATCTTCGTCTTACGGATCAAGGACTGTGGAGTGGATTTTCTCGCGCAATAAACTGTGAAACAACATTTCCGCAAGCTGTCGATGCGGTTATAACACCATTCCAGAAATTGCTCGTTATTCAGGCTATTAGGCCAGAAAGACTTTATTCCGCTATTATCAACTTTGTTATTAATGTATTAGGTTTGCTATTAATTCATTATCTATCAACCAATTACCTGGATTTAATATTTTCAATACTTTCCAACTTTAACTTCAGGTATTCCATCAATCAATCCACCTCCGATTGATTTGAGCTCAATCTACAAATCAGAAAGCAATGAAAATGAGCCAATAATGATATTGATTAGTCCTGGTGGAGATCCTTCACAAGTATTATTTATATATATTCTAATTTCTGTGTTGAAAATATAGAAAAAGGCAATTGGAGTACTATTAGTTTATTAAATTTTAATCATGTTTATGCTCAAAAATTAAAATCTCTCTAGTCTCTTGCGATTATGGCATCAAATCTAAATTCTGCTTAGTTTTTACCAGGTCAGTATAAACTAAATCATGGAGCCAAAATTTTTGAATTATGTTGATTTACAGATGGAACTTTATACAACTGCATTTGTAAATTGGAATGCATGTCTATTAACAATTAAGACACTGAAATTCTATGCATGTAATCTTTGTCCATGTAGTATTGATGAGGAATTTTAGATCCGAATAGTACGATCCTAATTTTCCGACAAAAAATAATAAATTTATGCTGAAGAAGTTACTGTTAAAGGAATTGGAAGAATTGGCTCGAAAACAAATATCTAAAGCAAAATTCTATCAAATTTCAATGGGTCAGGGACAACGACAAGCAGCTCTCGAAGCAATTCGTACATGTGCTGCAAGCGGTGGTTGGGTATGCCTGAAAAATTTACATCTCGCCATCGACGATTTAGCAGCAATCGAGAAAGTATGGAAAAAAGTTTTCAATTTTTCCAAATTTCTAACAATTGGAAAGATTTAACTCACTAAGATGATAATATATTTTTTGTTTTTAATTTCTAGGAAATCTCAGGAGTTAACTTTTTTCATTCTCGAAAAAAAGTTTTTTTTACAGTTCCTCAGCAGTTTTTTTAAACTCAATTTCAGGAATTTTTTTCATCGAAACGAGATCCCAGTTTTCGATTATGGTTAACGTCTGAATCAAATGAACATTTCTCACCACATCTACTACAAAATTCATTGAAAATTGTTTATGAAGCGCCACCTGGTATCAAGAATAATATGAAAAGGATTTATGCTCAATGGCGACAATCTGAACTTAATTTCAATGCTATTTGTTTGCAAAGCTTGTTCGTGTTAGCTTGGTTGCATGCACTTTTACAGGAGAGAAGAATGTTCATACCACAGGTGCAACTTTTCATTTAAACTCAGAAAATTTTGTAAAAATTTTGATGGAAAAGAAAATAGTTTTTTTTTTTTTTTTGCTTTAAAAATTAATTACAAAGTAGCTTGCTTTTCTAACTCGTTAAGTCATTAAATATGATTTTAGCAGACGCAATTAGAACTGTAGTTTAATGATTAACCTTTATATATTTTTTTTCACGCTGAATTATAATCAATTAATACTTCTTGTCGATTTTAAATTAAACAGCGGTTAGGATTCAATTGTAGTTTAGCAGCATGCCAGTTACTCTAAAATGAAGTTCTTTTTTAAATTTTATTTCAATTATCTTGTATGAAAACGACAGCGAACAGCGTTGTTAGTCAGTTATTAATCCCATATAAAATATCCCTTATGTTAAGCAATTCTGATTTCAGGCTTGGTTGAAATTTTATGAATTTAGTAACAGCGATCTGCGAGTAGCGAAAAAGTTTGTTGAAAATGTCACGAAAGATGACAAAAGTAAAATCTTCTGGATTTGAAATTTTTGAATTACTTGACAATAAACGAATAAACATGATTCAGTTTTCATTAAATTTAACCTAAATTTTATTGTTAGAAAGTAGGAATAATAACAGCTGGAGAATATAGAAGTACGGTGTCTTTTAAAATTTTCAGGTGATACAAGTTTTTGATCGTAATGAGATGTTTGGCATTATCTTTCTTTGATGCAATCGATAGATTTGATTTGATATCGCAATTAGCTTTCTGGAAGTCATTTCACTGTTTTTATCAGGAAGAAATCATGAAATCATAACGACTATTCAAACTATCAAATAATTATTGATTCTTACATTAGTTATTTTCTAAATGTCAAAATAAAACTTTTTTTCAGCTGTTGATTGGGAATTATTATGTGGTCTTCTGCAAACTGTCGCATATGGTGGACGTATTGATAATGATTTCGATATGAACGTTTTGGTTGTTTATTTAAAACGCTATTTTAATTCATCCATTATTGGCATGAATGGTTCTGAAATCGCGCACAACATTTCTCTCCCATTTTCAAGCAATATTGCGGTATATTTCCAAGATATATGAAAATGCATCACATTTATTGTTTTTGCCGATTCGTAAGAAAAGAAATTACAGCTAATGAAACAACAGGACTTATGTGCATATTAAATCGCTTTTTGAATTGATATATA
>JAOVVO010000464.1:0-66089 GCA_028564675.1 Onchocerca lupi
TTAGATAAATGATTCATTACATCCGGCATCGTAACATTCATTTATATTCATCTTAAGTGTGATTCATTTGAGAAATATTCTACGATATAAATACTTTGATTATTTGAACATATTTGTATTAAAATTGCTTCGGTTTTTCTGACACGAATTTCAGGAACTGCTTTTCCCTCATATTTTTCCGCTTATACTACTATGGGATGTTTGAGAAAGTGGAGACTTCGCAAAATTTCTCTCAATTTCTTTAAGTAGGCGAAATAGTTCCGAAATCTACGTGATACTATGACTTTTTCTCTGATTTCATTTTTTATTGTAAGCAAGTTAAATTTAAATGTTATGATGCTAAAACTTCAATATTCAAGCATACGAGCTTATATTTCGCTAAAAATTCGTGCAGCCCAGTCTACCCAAATATCTTCACTAATTTAATACCATTATACTGAATTTGAAATATGAATCTCTTAATACTTGTCAAAGATTATGACCAACATATAATGGTCAACTTGTTGATACCAAAAGATTTATATTTTATCAAGTTCGTGTCCTCATATTCTTTGTCCACATCTTTGATTAACAAACTTGCAACAATCGTAGCCTATGAAACGATTTCTCGATGCTTATATGATGGTGATTTTGATAGATCAAGAGATTCCAGTCGTTCAGTAGCGAGTTCGAAATTGTTTTTTAAATGTGGCATAACTGATCATCCCTTCATCGAACACCATATTTAAAGTGTTCCGTGGCCGACTGATCATCATCTTCTTTCTTGAAATCTATTTCGATACCCTTTTTGATTCAGAGCTCATTATTTTCTCACTACTTCCGACCATTCTTTCTTGTAGATATCTGGCGGTAACTTTTACCTGCCATTACAGAAATAAACTGTGGAATAAACGGGAAAAAATCAATGGTTTAAACTAAAAGCAAATTTATCTCTTCATCGAACTGCAACTTACTAGCTGCAGTTCGATGATTACAATGTCAAGTGGTATCGATCGAATTTCAGGAAGAATCTACTATAGCGAACATTAGATCAAAACTTTAACAGTCAAGAATCAATCTATATAATCCATGAAAATGATGAAGAAATATTCCTTATAAGTAATCCTTAAGAAAGCGTAGCAAAAGTATGAGACGCTCTTTCTCTATTCTCACTTCCCACCATTCAGAAGATCACATTGAAGATCAAAGAAAGCAGTTAAAAAAGGATTTTATAAAAGAAGGGCGTAATATTCCAAGATTCCGAATTGTTAAAAACAGAAGTGACGAAAATAAGGCTGCAACAAGCAAAAGAATATTTAAAACAAAATCTAAGAATACTGTAATGGGCTAGTTTTGGTAACGTTAAAGTTGAGTTACACTGTTACTATGCGATTGATTTTTTGGAGCGGAATTCGGTTGATAGTTCAGATTTGGTTGTCTAACAGGTTTCAGTCTTAGGTAGTGTATATAACTCGAAATCACTTCGATTTTATCTGTGGTTTGTTTATCTTGATTGGATGGAGATATATCACCGTATCATAAGTGAGACATTAGATTCTGCAGAATTGGATGGCAGTTTATTTCAGGTTACCGATTCTGAATTAGATGAGTAGGATGATTGCTTTTACCTGAGATATTTTAAGTATTATAGTATTTAAGAAGCTTTATGTTTGTTGAGATAGTGAAATACAATTTTTTATTTGCTTCCTTCAATTATTCTTTTCTGTTCACTGTTGATTCGACACAAGAATTCCCGAACTTACTTGTTTAGATTTTACAGTTTCTTATTTTAACTGACCGTCCACATATTTCTATTTATTTCAGAAAATAATAGGATTGTTTATGTTGTAATGTCAGATCCGGTTGCGGAATTTTTGGCACGTGAGCAAAATGTTCTGGCTGGTATACAAGATGATTCGCTAGGAACTAGTCCTCTTCCGTATGTCAACAACATCGGCAATAACGACGCAGCTGATAACGGTACTTTTTAGAAAAAATTCCTTTTGTTTTAATGATCTCATTTTAGATTCTTCTCTCCAAACTGAATGTGAAATATTAAAGAAAGAATATTGGTGAAATGTATATAGTCATCACTTTTGATAGCAAAAATGGCATAGATTGAACGTAGAATTATCGGATTACTATTGCGATATCTTCACCAAAATGTCTTGTTAGAAAAGAAAGTGGGAACTTTCAGAAAGTTGCAACGAATTTTGGAAAATCGTGTTTAGAAAGCCTCAAAAGGTCAAAAAGGTGCTGCATCACACATCGGTCAGATATTATTATGCAGTAGGAATAGTTTTTATTTTGGGTATAGTTCTTCAATGAGCATTTTTTTTAACTCTGGCAAAGAAATGGAGTTTCATGAGTAGATGGTAAAATAAGGAACACATAAATAACTCAAAATGATTATTTATGTTTTATATATTGTTTTTTGTTTCTGTTTGAAGATATTTCAAATTTTAGGGAATGATATTACTAGTGTAAATGAAGCTCGTGTATTAAGCGGTACCAGTGATTCTGGTTTGGATCTTCCAGCACTGGCAAATGGTGTACAGCGTTCAAGCACAACTCCATCACCTTCTCTTGCAACATTGAACAATATATCAAAACCGGAACCGGAAAAAATAAAAAAGTGGCGAGAGGAGCAAAAAATAATGTTAGAAAAAAAAGGTATGAGCTCGTTTATGCTGCTTAGATTTTTTTATTACGAATGAAAAGTCAGGTGAAAATTTTTTTCTGCAATTTAAATTTCATTCAGATGACATAAAAATGTGAGGGATATTTTCTAATCATTTAGCTGTGAGTATGCAGTCTGAATTGTATAATGAGTAATACTGTGTGAGAAGCTAAATATCATTTTATCTGACAATATGTGTGGTTTATGTTGAAAATGTTTGTTTCTAATACAACGATGAATAGGACGCACAGAGCTTTACCATTATGAATTCGTCCAAGTTTATTAAGAAGCGCAGTGATTTAGGCAATTCAGAAAGGAATTTAAGTAACTATAGTGAACATGCCACAACAAAGTGAAAAACCAATGGTATTGTGATTTTTGCTTCATATTATCCTCTCAATATATTATATATTTGTTGATGAATGACGTTTTCTAATAGAATGTATATATAATATGATGTAAATGTATTAATTTTTATATAGTACTGATAATTTTTATTTTTGCTGCAGATAAAAATGAAGAAAAAAAGAAAGAGGAAATGAGAGCCGCTGGTAAGAAAGAATTAGAAGAATGGTATGCGCAAAGGGCAGAGAAACTTAAAAAAACTAGGGTGGCTAATCGGTAATCTTTTTTTTCAAAATTATGAGTGCCATATATTTTTGTTTTATTTTAACTGGCATTTTTATTGAAATCAGAAAAAATTTCATTTTAAATTGGGAAGACAAAATGAAGTTGAGTGGTAAGCTAGCGCTGTATTCTTATTTACAAGTTGAATTTTAGTTGTTGCGATTCATTTTGTTTATAGCTAGCCTGTGAATCCAAAAAAAAAGTAGAAAAACTTCAATCTCTCCCGAACATAAAGCATGTAAATTGACGGAAAATATTGTATTATATTTTGTACCTCATATTACATCTTTAGCTTCTCATCTTTACTGTGCTACTCTTGTTTACAATTATTGATCGTTTCTTTGCAATTTTAAGGAAAGCCGAGGAGGATTTCATATCTGACCGTGAAGCTTTGAAAGATGGAGCCGAATGGGAACGCATTGCTAAATTATGTGAATTCAATGCTAAAAGTTCGAAAACGTCAAGTGATTTATCACGGCTAAAGACTCTGCTTCTTAAACTCAAAACTCAAAAGGAATAAATCATGTGGATTATATTTTTTGAAGGTGCTAGTCGTATGCTTCATTTTGTGGTCCATAATGGTGAATTTTTTCCTTCTATAGGACTGTCATTTTGTTTCTGTTGAATTTATGATATCAGTTCTAATATTTCCAAATTTTATTCCCTTTAGCTTATGCCCTCACTCCATTCAATTTTCTGCTGAAACATTTATGTACAGTAATTTTGGATTTATTGTTTTTAAGGATTAGTGTTTTGATACGATGTGAAATTAGGTCCAAAATGTATTGGTATAAATCCACGTACAGTCCATAGAATCTCCACTGAATTTTTAGCTATATACAAGCTTATATGCTTGAATGTTCAAGTTTTAGTATTATAATATTAAGTCTCGAGCGGTTTATTGTCTGTTTTTTTATCAAAAATATGCGAATTTCATTACTTTCAAAGATATGATTCTGATAATGCCCGACATTGACCAATGTGTTAGAACCCGAATCAATCATTCTTTGCAAACTTTTTGTTTCTGTGTGATAAGTTCGCTTTGCATTCCGTAATACCTCTTCGCTTACTAAGAAACCAATATTTTATATTACTCAGCTTCCCTTATTTATTTGCTGAGTGAATGAGTTCCGAATTGGAGTCGACAATTGTACCTAAAATAGTATCTGTGATATATGAAGAGGATGATAGAAAAACTAGCCGAGTTATTTCATGGGACGGGATAATTTCATCTAAGCCCTAGACTTTTCGTGATATTTTAGTGAAATTTTGTGGTTTAGACTAGTATGCACTGTATCTTGAATGATTATGAAATTATGAAGTTCGTTTTGTCCATCTGCATAGCTCCATGACAGCTTTTTGTCTTATGTCATCCTGCCTGTCATATTCAAATCACTCCTTCTATATATGCATATCGTGAAAGTGTTCACACGTTTATCTGAATTCTTCTCCTCTAAAAGTTAACGTGAAATTAGCTTCTCTATCTACGTCATTCTTTATAAGGGCGTTATTATAAATGGTTTGTCATATTCACATGACCTTTCTGCTTACATAGCGTATGACTGGTTTATCGTATTTGCTTGGTTTTTCTGCAGTTTTTCTTTTTGATAACTTCTCTTGCCAATTCTTTCATTTTTTTTTTTTTTTTTTTTTTTTTGAGTAAAATACTTCAGATTTTCAAAATTCACTTGCTCTTTTCTCTTTTAGTTCCCATATGTATTATTCATTGTTTCCTCCATGCATTTTTCCCGTTGTCTTCTTTTTTTTTTTCATTTTATGAAAAAACGAAAAAAGACAATTCATTGTGATCGAATAAAAGTATCGGTTGTTGCAGAGCATTTTTTAAAAATTTTTATTTCAATGAATCAGAGATAGTTTGGTTGATGCCCAGATACCCAGAGAGTTCTATTTCTATTGTTTTTTTTTCTTTATTCTCGACTTATATGAATTGATTCGAGAGTTTTGTCATGTTTTGTTGTCATAAGTGGTAAAAGGGTGAGCGTAATGCCTCAGATAGTAATTTCCGCGTCTAATTAGTGGAATCGAATTTTCGTCAATATTCACTGGAAGTATTGTTACTTCTTCTTTGGAATATTGTTACGAAAATCAAATATCAACTCTAGGAAGCTAGGGATTTGTTGTGAAATGGTAAAAATAGACGTCTCGAAACGTTTTGTTTTGATTTACTGATCGGATTTTCATTTAATGCACCAGTAGGCATTGAGATAGGTAGAAAGAGAACTTTCCGGGAATTAAAAGATATTAGACGAGGTAAAATTTCGGGTTTTTTTTTTATCAAAATGTGAGCAGCTGAGATAATGTAAGCAATGCTTTTGATCTGGAATTACTTACAAATTACAGTGGAATATTGGACAAGAAATTTTGCAGAGACAAGAGCAGTAAAAGTAAATAGTGTAATGACTGGTTATTGGAAATTTGAAATGACCAATTGAGATTAGTCATCGAAACTGATAATTCCAACTGCTCAAAAAATTGCCGAACACAGCGTCAGTCATCCAATGATCGTTCAGCATTCCAGCCGAACTAAAAAAATGAAAGTAATTGATAAATGAAGAACTTATGAATTGAACTGTAATTAAAGGAGTCGGTGTTTTGAGCATCATCTTTCCTTATTTTGTGCAGTAGCAGCGAGCAGTTTTCTCGATTGAATTATGTTATACATATGATTAGAAGTGAACTACATAACACATAACGGTCATCTCAGTAATTAAACGAAGAAGCTTCAAAAACTTTTCATAAGATGGAGGTTGATCTGGAAAGCTTCCACTTATTATTTGTTGGTCTGTTGGCTATTCAGCTTTCTAAACCTCGGCAGAACTATTACATTTAGGAATTATAATTTCGCAAATCGATATGATGCACCGCAAACTTGAAATGCCTGTAGCTAGCATTAGTCGACAGAAAAAAATTTTGTAACGACAGTTACAGAAATGTTAGAGTATTAATGCTTCAAATATTGAATGAATTTAACTGCTTTTTTGCTCGTCCAGCTACTTCAAACCCTTTAACAACCTTTATAAGCTTTGTTCGTAACAGCAGAATGTAAGAACAGTAGACAATAGAATGTAGGAGCTGTTTTCAAGAATTCATGGAATCCTGAGACACGAATTTTTATGCTATAAGAATAAGGAAAGTTATTCTTCTTTTTGCAGAAATGAATGAAGATAGCTGAAGATGCCTTCAGGTTAAATTATTGTAATTGCAAATTTGAGACCGAGACCAGTATTACAGTTTTGCTTTAATCTAATACGAAGGAATGATAAGAATCGAAATAATAGATATATCTTTGCATGTTACCATACGTATTTTCTTATATAGTCCATATTACTATTTAGCTGTATCTATTTAAGTTTGAGATGTTATTCAGCCCATGATTGTTAGATTTTAATTATTGTACAATCCTAATTTTTGCAAATTTGCTGTTGTCAAGGTCATTTAGCGATCTGATTTTAAAAAAAAAAGATCTCATCCTAAATTTTCTTTTCCGGGAACGATAATGCAAGGCAGCAGTATTACGGGTGAGCTTCATATGAATGCATTTGTCAGCTTTCTTGAAGACGTTTCGGTTTTTATATATTTTGTGAAGGATTGTCCTCAATGAAAAAGTTGTTTGAATCAGCTTATGCGGCAATCTGGTGTTGGTGAATAATGGTGTTGTTGTTGTCTTTGTTCGTTATTTTAGTGATTTTTATGTGTATAGATTATTTGGGCAAATTTTAGAGATGATTGGATATAGCTCACTTTGAAACATAAATTTGATTAATTCCAGATCATCTCCAAAATTTGACTTCATTTTGAAGCGTGAAGGATTCATCCTTTTTTGCATTCAGATGTGGTTGATAGCAGTCCGAGTGTATTGGAACTATCAGCGTTGTTGGAGAAGCAGAATGAAGTATTGTCAGCATTGCTTGGTGAATTAGAAACCTATAAATCGGAAGTAGTTATTCTAAGAAACAAAAGCTCCCAACAGATTAATAATAGTGGCACGCAGGATAAGGTAAATTTCAGGCTAGCGTTTTGAGTTTGGTTGTTTCGTATGTTGCTTGTTTGTTTATATAGCTGATTTCATTTTCAAAATTAAAAATAATTATATTAAAAATAAGTTATCACCACAAAATTAATTTTTTTTATGATGAATGATTCACATTTTGATTCAGTTTTCCAGAAATGTGATAGTTACTGTTAAATTCCATTATTTGCAGAAGCGAGCATATGCGGAGAATTTCTTCAAAGGAATTCCAAAAATTGAAGAAACTTTGCCTCATAAAAATGGGAACTCGTTGACATTGGAGGATTTTTTGGAGGAGATAAAGAAAACACGCCTCGAGGCAGAAGATTTATCTCGAGAATTGGAAGTTAAAAAAGCAGAATTGTCCCATGCAGTTGAGACGAATTCATTAAAACAGGTATATTTTACCGATGAATACTTTACTAAGTAATCTATATTTGTCTAAACAAATACAAAAAAGAAAAAAAAGGCATTATGGAATCAGTATTTAGCAATTTAGAAATTGAAAAAATTTATATTAAATCATATTATGCCTCTGCAAATCGTGTGTTAAAAATTGAACAAAATAGCCTTCAGACTCACATTGACCATTTGAATGAACTTATGAAAAAAGAATATGAAGCAAGAAATAACGAATTTTCAAAACTAAATGATCTTTTGGCAGAAAAAACGCAAGAATATGATAGTTTGATTACGAAATATAATGCTGTCAAGGTAAACTTTTCATCATTCAGAAATCAAGAAAAAATATTTTTAATTTGACAGTACCTTTCCTCTATTTTTTATGAAATTGTAAATGGAAAGTGCATTTAGGCAATTTTTTTGTGAATTTATTCTTTATTGTTACTTCGTGAGAATTACCTAGACTTTTGTATAAATATTCCTAATGGTTATATTTTGCTGATATTGCTTTTATCACTATTAAAATTCATCATCCGCGTGTTTTTAGGCACAGTTGAAAATGTCCGAGGATTCAAATATTACCAAAGAAAAGCTTGTAAATGATCTTTCGAAAACTATTACGAAAGAATTGGAAAAACGAGAAGAAGAAGATAAAGTGTTTGCAACGAGACTATCCGTTTTAGCCGATGAAAACATGACATTACGCACTTCACTTCTTACTTTGGGTGCAAATGAATTGTCACCGCGTTAGTAAAATTTCACTTCTATAATATGGAACATGAGGCAAAGATTTTCTGTGATTATAAGCTTTTAGGATGCATTAAATCAAAGGAAAAAATATTTCTCCGAAGATTGGAAGAGGTTATGGAAATATATCTGAGACCATGGCGAGCAGAATTGTCGACAACACAGCATCAATAGGCTTATTCAAAATTAAACTAATGATAAAAAAAGAAAGGCTGGGAAAGGTGGAAGGTTCTATGTTATTGGATCAAGGGTTAATGAAATAAGACGATTAGACTTGTGAACTTTGATACTTGGTTTTGTTTGATGCTGACATTTTATGTTATTCTAGATCTCCTTCTTGAAGTCCTTTTTTTTGCCAGTACACGCTGATTTTACAGAATCGATAAAGCTTCTAGAGCAGCAACAAAATTTTATCGAAACGTTGAAGTCTGAATGTGAAATTCTGATGAATCGTTTGGTTAGAGAACGAAATGAGCACAGGTTATCAGAGATTTTTCATAAATTTCTGAGAAATTAGAACAGAAATAGAATATTATATCTGTTTTACTTATCTATTATCTTTCACTGTTATAGGAAGGAACGAAAACAGCTGAGGCGTCAAATACGTAGTCTCAATGCACGGATTGAACACTTTATATCTGGAAAACAAGAAATAATTGATGCATAATTTTGCTAGTAGAATGATTTTTTTTTTCTTGTATTATATGTCACATGTTAAGCTGTTTGGGATCTTGAGCAAAATTTATATTTTCAGACAAATTATTTTTGGTTTGAAGAACTCATTTTATTTTTAATACAAGTTATGACTAGTTTCAACTTCCCGTCTTTTCAATTGCTATTATATTTTCATAAATTAAGGCAAATCCTGCAAATATGTTGCAGGAAATTTGTAGAATCGCTGCGCTTATGCGATATATGACAGTCGTAAATTTATTGCATAATAGTCCTAAAACTTTGGTAATTACGTAAATGACAATTGCTAGGGAAAGAAGTTTAGTTTTTATTAGATATTAAGGGTTTTTATTGATTTATTTAGCATAAATATTCAGGCTGGATTGATACTCTCAATAGAAAAGAATTAAACACGTTTTCGATTGGTAAATAATGATAACTTAAGCTGTAACTTTCGACCGATGCATTGTCCAATACATCATCGTCGAAAAAAACCTTGAATTGCTGATGATCTTGTTGATAATGTTTGTGATAATGTTGTTAGTTCGAGAAATTATGTTAATAGGAAATAAAACTTATCTATTGAAATGATTTCCCATGTTGTATAAAAAGGATATATTCCAGCTTGCAGTGTTTGCTTGGATTCAAATTATTATGATTGCACCACAAGATTGTGTATGCCCACCTCTCGTGATTTTCTTCACTTCATTAATGGTATCATTAGAACAACTTGATCATCTTATCATTTTTGCTGCGAATTTTTCAAAACTGATAGCAGTAGTGTTATTTAGTAATGGAAGCAAAATTCAAGAAATATGCCACATCCGAGGCTTTTTTGTCGCGAGAGGAGAAAGTTAAGGCTTTTATTAGGATATCGTTGATAATTATAAATCAGTAAATAAATATTAGTCATGAACAAGTATAATTATTATTCCCGGCAAAAATTAAATATTAGTCACAGATAAATTTAATTTTAATATTACTGCTATTTATCATTCTTAGTATTAGGTATTGGATATAGGAAAGTGAGAGCTTTCGTTGCTTCATTACTGTATATGCTGATTATTTATATCAAAGTAATGATTGTGGCAAAACTTGATTTTTTGAGTCTGGTAGCATGATAAGTAAATGGTATCGCTATGTATTTCAGATTTCAGATTCAATGATAACATTGCTTTTGGTTGACTTAAAAGACTCGAAAGTTTCTAACAGAAATTAATTTTGCCAGCACTGAGTATGTTTTTTAGTTGAAGTTAGTTGAAAATATAAAGTAGGATGCTTTTTAATTAAGTACATTTAACATCTTAATAAAAATTATTAATTGTAGCATATCATTGTTTTATTCCTGCTTATCTTTTGAAATTATGAGTGTAAGACATCAGATATATTTTTCTTCAGAAATAGTTAAACTATGATACCGATATAGTTTACCGCCTCATAAATCTCATAACTGTTTCTAAATTAATATTGGAAAGCAAATTGAATTATACAGCAGATCGAGAAATCTCTTCAATATTTACTCTATCAGAATGGGTAGATTCAAAAATCATTTCTAGAAATCTTATGTTAAAATTCTCAAATGGTATAGAAATTATCCATAATTAAGTAGTGACTTGTTGCGTGTTATATAACTCAAACCATCCATACAGGAGGCGAAGAAATTTCATTGTATTATATACTGATTGACAAATGACATGTTGATCTCTGTCAGTTAGTTAAGTAACTTCAAAAAGATTATCAAGTTTTCAGATCACTGCATGGCAAATGAACTTGGAAAAACAACATCCATAATACAACATTATTTTAAAGCTCTCTATCGACATCTGTTTTATTTTAGAATGTTGATATTTAAAATCCAGATTATACTATATATGAATATATATCCTTTTTATTAGCACATTCTTATGGAAAATCCATTGCAGAAATGACGTCTGAACATGTTGTTTCCACTGTCTTGGAGAATGTCGATGGAATAACCAACCTAGCTCAGCGGGCATTGAAAATTAAGGATGAAGCTAATCAATTTTTCCATGGTAATTTGTTTTAATTTTAAATTTCGTAGCCAGAGTTAATAATTGAGTTGTAACTATATTCTGTAGTTAGTTCTTCTTTTTTATTGGATTATGCTACTGTATAGCATCTCAGTAACATTAAGAACAGTTATACTATGAAATTGTCATTATGCTATACATAAATGAGTGCAATGAACACGAAGTAACCTTAATCAAAATTTTTTTTAATCTGTTTTATCAGTACATTTGATCAATGTCATTATTATAGATCAGGCATACGATGTTGCTATTGAGTTGTATACGAAAGCAATCGAACTGGATGATCAACAAGCTTTGTTTTATGGCAATCGGAGTATGGCTTATTTGAAAAAAGAATTATATGGCAGCGCGCTAGAGGATGCAAATATGGCTTTGAAACTAGATCCTAGTTATTTGAAGGGTTATTATAGGCGTGCAACAGCTTATATGGCTTTAGGAAAATTAAAACTTGCTCTAAAGGATTATGATATGGTATTTTTTTATCGTTGAAAATTTGTTTTTATTTGGTGTCATAACAACAGTAAAAACTGTAGTTGTAAAACTTAAGTGTAACGAAAGATTTTTCGATTTGAATAATATAACTTTCACTTCTTAAGTTTTGCTAAGTGTCGTACTCAGATAAATAGACATAGTGAGAACTACAGATATAACTGGTTGAATTACATAATTTTTCACTAGAATGAATTAGTGCAATTTGTAGTAGCGAAACAGATTTATTAGTTCACTAACGTTTGAAAAAAATATTGGAAGTACAAAAAAAAAAAAAAGAAAAAGAAAATAAAATTTATGTGGATGGGAAATGATCCCAATGGATTATCGTGTTTATTAAGAAAGTAGGACTCATTAGCGAGTAACATCTAAATTGTATAACTGCTATCACTCTCATCTTTCTTCATCAAATATGATAACTATTGTTTGAAGATACAGATTAGAAAATGAAAAAAACTTGCTGCTGACCGTTTTGCTTTACCTCAGTCTATTTACTGTTGGTTTTGTCCTATTTCTATGTATTGACTGATACAAAATGATGTAAAAGATAGTTTGGATTTTTTATAATCAAAAAGTATGAGACATCAGTAACAAAGATTTATATTAATCCATTTGAATTCGTAATGTGAACAGAGTTTTGTTTTATTACTATTACTATTAATCATTGCAGTTACGTAAAGCATTACCAAACAATGCTGATGCTAAACAAAAACATGACGAATGTCAAAAACTGATGCGAAAGTTAGCATTTGAAAAGGCAATATCAGTCGACCATGACAAACGCAGTATCGGAGATTATATAAATATCGATACAATGGGTTCTTGTTCTTTTTTGTTTTCTCATTTATTTAGGTAATTTTTAAAATTGAAATTGACTGGAGGAAGTCAAAGATTGTTGCAGAAGTGTTTAAACATAAATAAGTTTAGATAGTTACAGCAGAAAAATATAAATTTTTTTATTTCCTTTTCAGAAGTGGAAGCAACATATGACGGGCCTGTTTTTGAAAATGAAATTACGTTAGCATTTATGAAACAAATGATCGAAACATTTAAAGCAGAAAAAAAACTGCACAGAAAATATGCTTATAAGGTGTAGTTTTGTTGGACGAAAGTTTTCGAATTTCGATTTTCATGTTATTCATTTTATGGAGTGGTTGAAGTTTTGTTTTTTTCATTTTCTATAATTAGATAGTGATGTGTATGGAAAATGCATCTTGGCCTTAGAAAAAAGGAAACTTTTTTATCTTTCCAGATCTTATTAGAATATAAACAATTTTTTTTTTTTTTTTTTTTTTGAGAATTTTACGAATGATTCAAGTTTTTCTTAGATTTATTCAGGTTTATAAATTTGTGCTGTTAGACATCCTGTTACGGTTTTATTAGATGGTGTGTAGAATATGCAGATTCATTTTCTCCGACTCCGTCCGAGATACGCGATTTGATTCAGTCTGCTCTAAATTTGCATATTTTTCTTCTTAAATTACATTTGCAATGTTATTTTCTTTCTTCATTTTATATCAGTTAATAAATTTCCGTAAAATTGATATTTCAGGATGTAATTTTTATCTTCCAGATACTTTTGGCGATCAGGCGGATGTTTGGCGAATTACCGACACTTGTAGAAATCACAGTGCCGCCAGGAAAAAAATTTACAATCTGTGGTGACATTCATGGACAGTTCTATGATTTATGCAACGTGTTTGATTTAAATGGATTGCCTTCAGAATCAAATCCATACGTAGGTTTTACTATGGAGTTTTTCAGTTATTGGAAAAGTATAAGCTGCTTAAATAATTTTTTTTAGCTTTTCAATGGTGATTTTGTTGATCGCGGCTCATTCTCAGTTGAAACGATATTTACTTTATTCGGATTTAAGCTTTTATATCCGGAGCATTTTTTCATGTCACGAGGTCTGTTATAATTCGCTGAATTTTTTTTTCTTAATTCGAAGAAAACTTTTTCATTTTAAGTTAAAAATTGGCATGAAGGAAAGAAGATCATTCATTTTTTTCTTTTTAATATTAAAACAATTTAATTGTAATGCAAGTGATGTATTATTTGAATTGGAATCGAAAATTGCGATCGAGAACTAGAAAATTTTCATTGGTTTTTTGTGATTTTTATTACGAATATAAATTTTCTAGGTAATCACGAAAGTGATGTAATGAACAAAATGTATGGTTTTGAGGGTGAAGTAAAGAGCAAATATACATCTCAAATGGCAGATTTCTTTACGGAGATCTTTGATTACTTACCGCTTTGTCACTTAATTAATAACAAAGTATTTGTAAGTGGTTTCCAGTCAAATTTATTTCAGGATATGATTTCGATTTTTTTTCAAAATTTCACATACTTGGGAAACTATGTAATCAAGCTCACTGCTTTATTAATTAGTCGTAGCCATCAATTCAAAATATTAAATATTTTCTGTTTATTTCCCTTATTTACTGTATTATTTATCGTTTTTTCATCTTTACTAACTCGAAAATAAATTTCAATAAAATTTGTTGGGAAGATTTTGTATTTTCAATTCTTCCGTTTTTATTCTTTAGCGTTAAAAGTGATTAATTAATGTCTTTCAAATGTGGGGGTTTTGCTTACTTTTTTCTTTGCGACAAAAATATTTCCAGCTATTTTGTTTAATCGTACAAGGCTGTTGTTTAGTTATACACAAAGAAATGTGATATTGTGGTTGCTGTAAATTGTTTTAATCTTATTTTTGCAGATATTTATATTCTGCTTCATCTTTACTAACTAGTTTTAGAATTAAATTAAGGTTTGTCATGGAGGTTTGTTCAAAGATGACGACATCACTCTAAGCGATATAAAAAAGACTAATCGGGTTCGTCAACCACCGGATGATGGTTGGTCTTCCATTAATTTTTGCGAGATTTTTTTAATATTATCATGGTATTTATTTATCATCAAATTAATGTTTTTTCTGAATCTCTCTTGAAAAAATGATGTAATCCTGTCAGAAATGAGCCGATATAATATGTAACCGTATTATGCTGGTAATACTGTACGAATTTCGAAGTTTGATGCCCAAAAGTTTATTTTTTTTTTGTCAATTTAAGACATAAATTTGAAGTTCATTTTCAATTTTCGAAATGGATGAATGATTGTTTCAGGTATAATGTGTGATTTGCTATGGTCTGATCCACAAGATATGAACGGCAGGTCAGCTTCGAAACGTGGAGTTGGTTGTCAATTTGGTCCCGATGTGACACATAAGTTTTGTGAGACAAATGCTCTTGACTATGTTGTAAGGTATCATTTTTCTGTAATTCATATTTTGATTTTTTTAACGGTCCATAATATATTTGCAAAAATATTTGATCAGTTTCTTGATATATTTCATTTATATCTTTATCATGGGAGCATTGCATTCTTCGTTAATTCTTTTTAGTTTTTTGTAGAAGTCATGAAGTGAAACCGGAGGGATATGAAGTTCATCATGATGGCAAATGTATCACCGTATTCAGTGCACCAAATTATTGGTATCTTTTTGGTAATCCGAATGAAATCTAGGTTTTATTTTATTTGATTTAAGCTTAATCTTTTTCTTTTTTTTAAATCGATTACTTAGTTTTAAAGTAGTATACTACTTTTTCTATTAGAATTTTTCAGTGACACGATGGGTAATAAAGGAGCATTTATAACAATAAGAGGTGATAATTTAACACCGCGTTTCACTTCCTTCACTGCAGTGGATCATCCTTCAGTAAGTAATTTTATATTTGTTTTCAATTGTGTGGATTGATTGTTCGAAGATTATCAGATACATTTAAGTAAATAAAGTAGGCAGAAAAACATATCACCATAGTCAGGATTTTATAAAAATAGAGTTTTATAATGAATCTGAATCACTCTTGAATTGATTGTATCCACTGAGTTAATTAATACGACAATCTCGAAGTAGATTTATTAAAAAGCGAACCCATAGTATAGTTTTCCTCAAATTATTCTTAGTTGTTTTTCCATTTCTTTATGGATTGTCGCTTGCGAATCTTACCGTCTTACGATCATTCTAAGTATTTATTCATCTTCCATTTTTTCCAGGCAAAACTTACCAATCAAAAATTTTCGTATTGCCAGTTTAGCTTGCTTTGAATTTCTAAAAGTCATCAAATAAATCAGATTGCAACTGTTATTTTTTATTCTATACTGCATTAAAATGTGATGAGATGTTAGTCATAACTTAGGTCCCATTCCATAAAATTCAAAAATGATGAATCTCAAAAATCACAGAGTAATTTAATTTTAAATGAACTGTTTTCAGGTAAGGCCGATGGCATATGCGAGCAGTTTATTTGGTTTCACATAATAGTTGACTTAATAATTTGCTGATGTTTGTTTGTTTATGAATACGCTTTAGCGTTGAACATAATGTTGAAATATTCAGGGGTTGAAAATACAAGGAATAAATGTTTTTAGTCATCTTACGTTGTTATAATTAATATGTTGTAAGCAACAGAAATTCCATTGCTTATAAATAATATCATGCAAAATTTTGCCTTCATATTTAAAAATATTTCGTACTTATCTGTAATTTATGACCGGAAGTAGTTGCTCTGCAATAATTGTGAAAGTTAAAAATATGTCGGTTCAAAATTATTGTAAAATAATAAAGCGCTTACTACTGATGCTACTTTCATTATTTATTAGTTTTTAATTACGGTATGTGAGATATAATGAATTAAATAATTTAATTATTTGAGATTTTGACAGCTTATTTTATCTGTAGAATTCATACCTGAATCTTAATTTAAATATGAATAGATTGATGAAACTAAGCATATATGATGAATTATTATTGCAATAGTTGGTTGTCAACGTTATTATTGCATACTTTTTCTAATTCTCAGCTGTGTACGTATCCCGTCATTTAGGTATGATATCAAAAAAGACACTCATAGTGATTTCATTTGTTTAATGAATAATGTGGATAGGAAAAGAAGATGTCATACTGTAATATCTTGAAAATAAATGGTTATTACTTTAAATATTTTTTTGGGATAAAAATAATAATTAAGAATTGTTAATGTCCGGAACTAAGCGAATCAGATCAGATTACAGCAAGTTACTGGTCTCATTCTCTATTCTCACAGAAAAAATGTTCCCGAAGTTTTTTGCAATTCGAGATTATCTACTGCAAGTTCAGCGGTGAGATTTATTGCAGAATCAATAAGGATTCAATCTTTATGGATGAAATCATGTGGATTATGTGCCACATTGGAGTAATAACGTATGGAAACATTATTGTCGGATTCATAAAATTCTAAATTTTACAGTTTGGTACAGCTGAAAAAATATTCTGGTAAGTTGAGTTCGAACTATTGTTCTTCTTACTTTGTTCCGCCCAATTTGTGTTATCGGAATAATCGAGACGAATAATGCTATAATCATATGCATTACATGTTATATCTTTTTTCCATTGAAATGTTTAACGGCAAAAATAGTCAACCCCCATTGCGCTGTTTGGACTGTTAAAATCGTTCAACAGTTAAGTGTTAAAATGATTCTGTGATGTCAGCTGATAGTAGCTGAATTGAAATTCAAACAGAAGTTAAAATGAAACTTGTTGCAATAATCTCTTCTAAAGAAAACGTGAAATTCATCGTAGAAGAAATGGAATAGCATTTAAAAAGTATCGAATTCTATTTTATTCTGAACAGTTATCCATGTTTCAGATGACTCTACTACCATTTTTATCACCGTTGGCACAACGACGAATTCTTTCAGTACTGAATGATTGCCCCGAACATGAGGAAAATCGAGGAGGAGCTGTTGCATTTGTTAGACATGTGAAACCAGTATTGCAGAGTGGACCGCAGTAAACTTCATCTTTATTGTTCTCTCTTTTTCTCGTAAAATCTAATGGATCACTCAACACGAACGGAAATGTACACTAAGCATTATCAGAAATGAGGAATTCTAGGAAAAGGGGAATATTTGAGGGAAGAAGCCAGATCATCCTATTTTATCCACTATCAGTTAGTGATGGATTTTCTCATATCAAGAAATCGTGGAAAACCTTCTTGATTTGCTGTAGAATATCCTATCCTATGTTAAGTTTGTCCACCTGTTATCATTCCTACGTATTGGTAATCTTTTCCAATCGATAATTCTATGTTATATGTAGAAGAAACATATCCATTAAGAGATTGTCTTAAATAAAGAGAACAGCTTTAAATAGTTTGCCTGGATTCTTCATGATCTTGAAGTTGGTTCTTGATAATCATGAAATTGATACCTTTCGAATATCTGAAGAAAGCAATTTATTAATTTGTTTTAAAGCAATGCTATGAAATAGTGGAAAATAATTCAATTAAATTCCTATAAACCAAATTAAAGTTTAGATGTGGTCTTGTTGCTATACAAATGGTCGCCCAAGCATACGATCTTCCGACTCGAAATATAGATGAAATTTTTCAGCTTGCTAAACAAAAAGGATACACAAATTATGGTGAAATATTTTCTGGTATGCTTAGTATGTTCATTTTTGCATATATCTGTTAGATCATTTAAATTTTATTATCGATGACTTTGTAAACTGTAAAAAATTTTTCTAGACAAACAGCGCTTCTAATATTTTGAAAGCATATCTTTAAGTGCTGTTAGAAATCAAAAAAAAATCAAATTACCAAATGTTGTCGATTTCAAAGATTTAAACTGTCCAATTTTTTTCCCTTTTTAGCTTTTCCTTATAACCCTATCGCTTTTCTGATCAACAATCAGTAGGGTAAATTCCATCCTTGGCAACCTCAGTTTTACTTCGCATTTATTCCAGCTGATTGGTTAGCTGATATTGCGACTTCGTTGTGGCCAATGTTGAATGTAGTAGTCGAGAATGTCCCGTCTACGGCTGAAATGGAGCAACTGATTCAAGAAAATGCATTACTGTTAATGCCTTATGATTGTGACAAGAATCATCAGCCAAGCAATCGTGGAGGACATAATGCTCATTGGTGTCTTATTGTTAGTCTTTTCTTGTTTAAAAAAAAACCGGAAAAAGTATGATCTAAATATGAAAGATGCATGAAATAACTTATAGATAAAGATATTTAAGAAAGCGAGAAAAGAAACACAAGAATTAAGAACATTCCTGGAATTCCAAATGTTATGCTTTAGAAATGTTCTTAATTCTTGTGTTTCTTTTTTTGCTTTATGTTTTTTGTTTAGAGCTCTATATTATTACAAAAGAATAAAGCAGTCGAAAATATTCAAAATATTTTTCTTTTCAGAATAAAAAATGGAAGTTTTCCCTTTTTTTTTCTCTTTTTTTAAGTTGCGAATTATGTTTTCTTTTCCTGTATTTCAATTTCTTTCTTTAGATAGGGTTTCTTTGCCCTGTAAAAGAATTGGAAACGGTAACATGGAATGCGAAAATTGCTCATACTTGCTCGAAAGTCACACACGTGTTTTGCATTCATGGCAAAAGTCGGCATCTAGCTGTATGGAATTATTCACAACTTATTGCTAGTAATTTTAATCTACGTGAAGCATCGACTAAATTGATCGATTATGTAATACCATCAAGTGATCTTTCAACACTTCGTAATCGTTGTCTCGTTGTTCGTTGTCACTAGTATCACTGGTTTTAATGCTATTTCCTAATTTTTTTATCTGCTTGAGCCTTTCAATGTATCCAATATTTCAAAATTATTGTTTTTTCTTTCAGTATTATTTTACCAATATCATTAAAATTAATCAAGCTTCGAGGCACAGTATTATCAAAATACTGATAAAATAGAAATAAAATTCCAATGCATTCATTCTCCGCATGTAGCAGATTAGTTAAGTAGTTTTATTAACTGAAAAAAATTGAAATATTTGAAGAAAATGAAATTTTATCAACGGAATTTTAGATAGATATCGGTTATATACTGAGGTACGAACATAGTATGAACTGATTAAGTTGCGCCACAGTTGTTTGAACACGATTATTGGAATTAATATCGAAAGTGATTCATTGGAAAACTTCCTATTAATGGTGGTACTTTTTGATATTCAATTATGATTTTTCCAGAGTAAGAAACTGGTATATCTGCTGCACATCATTAAATAGAAAATTTATTGGGGAATTCAAGGAAGATTTTTTTTCTTTTTTTTTGCAAGGAATTTGCATAACTTTGAAAATGAAATTCTATACAGAATAGAAGAATTAGATGGCTTGTTGAAAGAAGAAATGATTTGTGGATTTTATGTTTTTGCTAGTAAGTTTGATTCGATTTAATGAAGATCTTTTATGTTTATTATCAATTCAATCTATGCTTCATTTTTATTTTCATTCTTTGTTCTACAAATAAAAACATTTATCAATTTAACTTATAATAAACATAAAAGATTATTATTCTTTTTATTGTTTGTTAATGGCGCATTTTAACTTTTTCATTCTTAGCCAAACTTTGCAGCAGATAATGACATGTAAAGAGTAATGTATATTCAAATGCATTTGCAACAAATTTGCTAATACGTTTTATTGAATTTAATAGTTTAATCGACCATTCCAATCTATGCTTTAATTTCATTTACATTATTTATTCTACAAGCAGGATTCAGTCGGATTTTTCGGATTTTCATTGATTATATGGATAACCTGTAAGCCAAAAAGAAGAAAACGAACTTATTTGCCAGGTCTGAGAAGATAATATTTTGAAAGTAGTGCTGAACAATAACAATTTTTTGCTGAATATTTCAATATTTATAAATTTCCACATTTCAACAATTTTTATACAAAAGATTTTTGCTCTAAATGCATTGTTTGTAATTTGTCATTCTGTAAACAAATGAAGTGAAATGAAGAAAAACGGCAGGAGATGTTTGTAGAAAGTAAAAAACAGTTATGTGAATGGCAACTAATACTTTCGAGAAGAAAGGATTCGAAATAAAGAGGTTTGTGAAGGTGAAGTCTGCAGGAGAAATCATATGCAGTCGCAGAGGTCAAAAGCTAAGTCTATATAGAGAATTATATGTTGTAATCATGACTTACAGTTTCTCCGGTAATAGTTGAATTTGATGATTTGTTTGATAATGATTTCTGTTTTGCAAATGGATGAATATTATCAAAATCTCGTTGCTGCTGTTGATTTGAACCAGTATGTTGCGTCATTCTCCTGCATTTTTACATAAAAATCTTGCAATTCTTAGTTTATTCTCAAAAATTAAATTAATTGAATCATTTCGAAAATCCATAAGCTTAACCTTTCTTTATTATAGGGAAATTGCGAATGAGTGGTTCGTTCAGCATCAGCATTAAGGTTTTTCGAAACTTCTTCAACCCATGAGAAGCCAATATTTTCCATCATTGAAACCTGTATATGATGTGTGATAACTGGGATTTTTCGATCAGTATAGTTAACTTCCTAGAAATAAGCTCTCAAAAGTTTTTCATGCCACTAGCTACAATCAATCTTCTGACTTGATTTAAGCTATTTTCAAAATCAAAAGCAGAGAGAACTAAATTCTCTTTCTAGCTTTTTTGATGTTTGTTTTAACTATTTTTAACTATTATTACGCCGATACTACAACGGACTTGCTCAAGACGAACATCGCGAGAATTTATGAATATGTCTGAAAAAAGTCGAGAAGCAATGCTTCAAGGAATAAATAAATCTTGGTCTTGAATAATAAATACTAGAAACACTAACCTCTTTATCATAATTTTGTTTTATCGACGTCTTCTGCTTCTTCTTCATTAATCCATCAACTTCTGGAGCTTTACAATATTTCTTCTTTGTAATTATGTCACTTTTATGAGCAATATTCCTAGTATCATCAAAGAAGTTTCGTAACTGTCTTCTTTTTGATATCATTTCAGGAGAAGATTTCGGCGTGCAAAATGGTTTATCTATTTAAAAAATAAAAAATCAACCTGATGTAAAATTAAATTTTTAAGTCTTCAAGTTTAATTTTAATTCAGCTAAATTTACTTCAATTTTTAAAATAGTAGCGCACCGACAATAAACTTTACAAAAACTTAATTTTACTTAATTTGTATATAAGAAATATAATGACGTGTGTAGGTAATTAGTTGGTAATTTTTTCGCTTCATAACTTGTGATTTTTAAATTGAAATCTTTTTTCAAAATGCTAGAAAAGGAAAGAAATAATTCAGAAGTTCAAAGCGATAAAAGGCATCTTTCCTTGAATTCGATGGGTCATCTAAACTTTTAAAGTATATGGTAAACATAAATTGGACTAAAAATTAAGTCTGAAGTTTAAAATTTAACCTATTTTTAGAAAAAAGTTTTCCAAAAAAAGAATACTTTCTTTAATCAATTGAACAGACAATGAAAAGATCTTTGCATAATAAATGATCGAACATTATGATTACTTCGAGTTTTTGTTTCACAAAAACTTAAAAATTTGATTACAACAATAATACTTTTGATAAATTGCTTTCGGCTCTCTGACTTCGTCGAGAAACTTTTGCATGTCGAAATAGCATCACTTCCAACACTACCAGCGCTTTTCTTGATCCCTTTACAAAAGCTATCCGTTGCAGAGGTAGCAATACGATGATGACGAGTTCGATTATTCTGAAAAGAAATAAAAAGAAAATTAAATTTGTAATGAAAAGAAAAAATGATTATTTGAATTTTTTATTTCCGAAAATCGCAAAACCAAATCTAATTTGAACAAATAAATTCGAATCTTTACTACTGCATTATGGGATCGTTTAGATCCAGCTCGTAAATTCTTATGATTTTCCTCAATCCATCGTTTTGTTCGATTAATTGGTGATATCATTGGGGCAAGCTCAATGATCTCATCATTTTTTCTAAAAATGATGATAATAATATTCGCATGTGATTTGGTTATGATAACAAGTGATTCAAGAATGTCACATCAGAAAATTATCACATTTTACATGTCATTTCCAATATATTCCAAAGAAAAGCATCTCAATTCACATTTAAATGAAAAACGACACTAAAGAAGACTTTAAAATTCTCGTTAAAAATCAAATCATTCGGATGCCGACTTCAGTTTTTCTGTTACATATTATCTCCATTATATTCTAAATCATCAAAATTAATTCTGCCGTTGTCATCCAATTCAACATTTAAGTAAAATATTTGATAACGTTATGTTGCTTTCTCTGAGCGACAGTTAGACCTTAATATTCATTGAGTATTATTCTTCATATTTTAAATCAATAAAGATTTTTGCTTTTTTTTTTTCGTTAAATTTCAACAAAAATAAACCGTTGATGGAACAATTGAAGATTGGATTTATGTTCTGTATCATTTTGTTTCGTTTCTTCATCTGCTTCATTTGATGTGACATGGACACGGATTGTTTTAAATATTTTACGTTCAATGATTAAAGGAGGAATCTGAAAGAAAAAACTCAGAAAGTAAGAGAAGAAAAAAGTAAATGATATATTTCTTTTATATTTATTTATTACAACTATTCGTCTGATTACTTAATATAGCATTCCTCTTAATAATGATAAAATTAAATTCAGGAGCAAAAGCAAGGCTAATAACATCAGTGTTCGGAAAAAAATTCTCGAGAAGACAGTATTCTCGAAGTATATCGATTAATCCTGTTAATTATGATTTGAACCGTTTTTTGGCTTATCTCAGTATTTTTGTTTGCATGAAATATGCAACAATATATCCCGATTCATCATGATATCAGATCATGATGGCAAGCTATCGATTAACTCCTAGCAACAGCCAACTAAAAATATCAAGAAAACTCTTTAATCCATGCTTGGAAATAGCTGTTAACTAACTTCGATGATAAAAGCTATAAGAGAGGCAGGAAGCAATGATAACATCGACATTTTCAGGGCGAAAATCATAAAATAGTAAGGTGAAAGTGGCATTATAGCTGAACGTCGAGTCCATATAAAATATAACAAAACTGGTTCATGTGATAAATAAAATCCGTAAGATAGCCTAGAAAGTACCATTTATCATTTTCAATTAAACCACTTAATTAATTATAGAAACGGTTTGAATTAATTCAAATAAGCAAAGTGTTTTTATTATAACATTTACAGCTCATAAAGTATTACAAATGAATGAAAATTAGCAACTGTATTGAAATTTTAACAAATTATTAATTCAATAAAATATCAACCTTGAAAAAAAGGTCCACTTATTCCAGGCCAGACATGAAAATAACATACGCATGTGGCCTCGTTCACATAACCAAACAAGTAAAGCCAAACCGAATGCCCAAAATATTCTGAAATTGGCTGAAGCCTGTAGAAAATATCGTCATTATTACTATTAATTTTTGATGGCATTTATAGAAATAGCGATTCGGGACGATCAACTACTTGATGGAATTGATCAATATATTTTTTTCTAAGTTGAATTATACATCAATCATCAAATATTTCGGACTATCTGGTGATAGTTCATCTTTTACATAATGAAATTTTTAAATAATTATGTGAGGTGAATGTCAGAGATAAATTCGAGATTATGGAGATATACGAAGAATGTCAGAGATAAATTCGAGATTATGGAGATATACGAAGATTATGGAGATATACGAATTCTGATATTCACGAGAATCATTTATTTAATCATCCAATTTTCTGGTGTAAAGATGAACTGGAAAAATACCGATATGGATCTCTTGACGTAAGCTAATAAATATTCGTCCACTTTGCTTATGGAAGAATTTTGTCAAAAGTAACCTGAATGTGGCAGCATAGAAAATAGAAAATGTATTGAAGTCATTTGCATAATTTGCTCCGAAAAGTGAAAAAGAAAGCATGGCAAAAGATGCAAAACGAGTAATATCTATCTGTGCTGTTGAATGAGTTTGTTTCGATTTTCTTGAAAGTAGCCAGCCAAGAAGAATTCCTGAAACAGTAATATACGTCATGCACATGTTTTAAGTATGTGTCCACGTCGTCACGCTAATTATTTAAGCATGTTAAATTATCGAATTATTCTCTTTTAAATGATATCGCTGTATCAGTTAAATATCGTAAAACGCTGCTAAGCAAGTAGAGCAATCTAATTTTTAATAATTTTTTTATTTCTTTTTGTTTCAAAATCTATTTCTCTATCTATTTCTTTATCTATTTCTCTTTATTTCTTTTTTCCAAAATTTTTGGAGCAAAAATTTTAAAAATTCAACCTTTCCTAATACCATTTTATTCATTTCTATTTTTCAATTAACTCAAAAATTGCAAATCTTTTTTGCAAACAATAATCAAAATTAAGACTGAGAGATGCATGATTTGATAGATAAATAGGTCATTTTCAAGCATTTACCGATCAAAAATGGGCCAATCCTTGCTTGCGGTGCGGCATATAAGTATCGAAACATTTTTTCCATCAGTTGTGTTGCTAATCTATCATTTCCAATAAAAGCTGAGACAGAAGTTGTCGGGAATCTGTAAAAATTCTGTTAATTGATTTTTCATGCAAATCACATATTGTTTGATTTCCTGATTTCAAACTTCTGCTCATGTAATAATCGAAATGTTTTCGAATAACAGATTATTGAAAGTAAAATTATCAAAATAACTCCATCTTTAATGGAAAATAAGATAAATTATTCCAGACCTATTTTTCCTCAAAAATTTCTACTACTTAAGAATTATCACTATTGTAAGAATGAGATTAATAATGTATATCCGGTTTTTTATCAGCTAGATGGATTATTTATATTTCAAAAGAAATGGAAATATAAAATATGGCTTGCACCAGCTTATTTTCTTTTATTCTACTCGTTAATCCATTACTTCAATTAACTTCAAGTATAGCAAGAAATGACAAATACTACCTGAATAATATCACTACAGCAGCCCGATAAATAATCGATGATATTATGGAAATGACAATTAATACGATACCAATTGTTGGTTCAGTATGAAGGAATAGTAAAGCAATTGGGGCAACCTAAGAATAGATTAAAATTTTGCATTAATATATTTAATTTTAATCACTACAATTAAGGAATATTCTTGCAATAAAAGACTTTTACGACTAAAGAATCTCTTGAGAAAAGCTCATTTTTATTCTTATTAGAAAGATTTCAAATCAGGAATTCTTAGAAAATTTTACAATGAAATAATCTCATGTCGAGATTTTTCAGGAAATTGATAGCCGAAAACTATAATAAGCAGAATTTCCAAGCTTGAAAATTGTTTCATTAGCAACATTACAAACTATTTTTATTATAATTGGAAAAATCATCACAAAATCAAGCAAAATATCAAAACATCTATTGACTAATAGATGAATATTGATAGATTTTCTGAGATTTCAAATCTTAGTTTACTGTAGGTGTTATGCCAAGGTCATAAAAAATAATGAAGAATCGAGAAAAAATGACTCGAATGAATTTATGCAAAAGTAAATATACTGTGCTGAGATTATATTTGAGGCAAAAATACAAAGTGACCGTGAATGACCGCATAAGATGAACATATGATGAATTACAATTAAGGATACATGCAAGATGCATTGTAGTTGTAATTCATGGCACTGTTATATTACAAAGAACATTTTTTTCTTTTTTCTATTAGCAGATTACGCTAATTACGATGTATAAGACATACCTCAAGAGAAATCTTGCTGAAAAAGTTTGGAAGATAAGTTTTAAAGAAGTATAATTTGGAATTCTGACCAAATAAAATTGTGTATCCAGCGCGAGGTACCACATCCACGGCATACATTCATTGGGATAGAAATTGCTCACAAAAAGTAGTTGTCGCCAAATATCGTCTTTATCGCATCGTGCGCCGAAAATTCCTGTAATTTTAACATTTGAAAAACAAGGTACTTCCCTTTCAGACTGAATCACCGAAATATAGAAATAACAGTTTCAAATTATCGGAATATATTTGCTGCAGAATACAGAAACTAAATTATATGGTGTGATGTTGCATGTAGTATGGTGTGGTATAGTGTGGTGCGGAGTGGCGTGGTGTGCTGTGCTGCAGTGGTATGTAGTGTGGTGTGGTGTGGTGTGGTGTAGTGTAGCGTAGCGTAGTATGGTGTGGTATGATTTCATTAGCGTCATATATCATCTATTTGTGAGCGGTGCGAGAATATTTTTACTGGTCGTCCCAGTGGAGTCCAATCAGTCACCTGAGGTAAACATTAAACATCAAATTGGAGTTGGTCTGAGTTCCTCACTTTTTGAACAAATTTTTAATCCAATGAATGTTTGACTAGAAAAAAAAATCGTTATACAGTTTGAAACAGCTGTATAATGTATAAACTCATTTTATCTGCATTCTATATCTTAACTGGCAACATAAAACAGCTTTTTCTCGATTTGCTTGAAGCTTTAAGCATGTTTCAAGCCACAATTTAAAAATTCTAGTTATGGAGTGAATGCGATTTCTATCTGATTAGATATGATTATGTATGTATAAATTCAAAATTTTAACAAATTAGCCAAAAAAGAATTAAAAGAAACCTTTCTGCTGAGACCACATTGGCCCATCACCAAGATGCTGGAAAATGAAATGAATGAAAAGAAGTGTGATAAGATAAGCGGGTATTAGACGCATGAGACGATGTAACCAAATCAGAAGCCATCCATACGGTGATAAAGCCGTTCGTCCGTTTTTACGTCGTATGTGCTGGATAAGGCGGAGGTGTACTTTATATGCTAACACAGTACCGGATATCAATAAAAAGGAATCAATCGAAAGTGATGAATTGAAAATAATTTGAAAAAGTTGCTCGTTTGCTTTCAATGAGCTCCATAATTGTCGAATATTGCCAACATATTCTAATGAAAACAAATGTGCATGACCAATTACTATCTGAAATAATTCCAAGACATTAATTGTTTCTGAATTTCAAATTTAAGTATAAAATTAATTCTCCAAATAATGGATTTAAAAGAATAAGAAAGCCAATGCTTATGAGATAGTAAGATTTAAATTTATATGAAATTAAATGAAGCGAAAATCGTATGAGATAAATAATGAGTTCACGGTGGATAAGGATGTAAATAGGATGGAAATGTTTCAGCTATATGCATGACAATGTAAACACCCAGTGAAGGTGCTGGTAGTGGTAATACTTGAAATACCCCGAAATGTTGTACCGTTCCCAATATTAAGGATTCAGTAGGACAGAGCGGTATGATTCAAAGAATAAATTAATTTAAAAATAATTGAATATATGCAATCTTCCAAGAATAAGCCATACAAACTATTTATCCACTGATATAGAAAATCAAAAACGCAGATTTCTGTTAACATTTAGCCAAAGAAAAGGATTCAGAACACTTTACATGGAAAACTTGAAAATGAACATGAAGAAATCCGTGAAAAATATTACCCAAAAAGCGCTTAACACTCTAATAGCATGCAACGAATCCAAGTGTCGATTACACGGACGTGTCAAATAATGATAAGTGGAACGAACACTGAATGCGAGTATCTAAATTCCACTTTTTTACGACATCAAAAAATGAAATATTCATTTCAGTTAATCTTATTTTGCGGAAATGATGTAGTGATGTGTTAAAAATGCCATCATGTCAATAGCCATTCAAATATTATCTTGAATTAAATGGTAAATTTAAATTAAGAAAAAAGGATTGCATCTGAAATAACATTGCATCAGTAATAATATATATTCTTTTTTCAAATAAATGATGGTGAATTGATTGAATACCGTATGATTCTCCCTAAGTTGAAATTTAAAATGAATAGAAATAGAGAATTATGATGGATTTACGGTATTGATGATAGAACTCGATTTTTTCAATGTTCTTCTTAAAGCTGGCGCACTTTTGTACGTAAGAGCTTGTGAAGGAGCATCGCTATATATGAAACTACGTGCGTCATCCTGTACGTATGGTGTACAGACGGAGGATGCGTGTGACGGTATGTTTGTCGGCAGTCGTACTGATATATGACTACAACTTTTAAACAATTCTGCAAGTTATGCAAGGAATCAGAAAGATTTATTCTATTCCATTTACTTGCTTTTTTATTTTCAATAGATCGCAGTATGCCCCTACAGCATGTTATGGTATCTCGAAGTTACTTATCAAATTAGAAACATTCCAATAAATTAGCATTATTAGTTAAAGTTTGTAACCACTGCTTCGAATATTTCTAAAAGAATGATATCTTCTAGAAATAGAGCATTTTTAATTCGATTTAAAGTTTACTGAAGTGATATTGGATTACTAATATAATAGATTATGCCGTAAAGTAAAGAACAATTACAAATGAGGAAAAAAGATGAACGACATTGTAACTTTTTGTAATATGCAGTATCATGAGAAATAACTTCTAATATTGCTACCCAATATAATTATAGCATAAATTTTTGGCCAGAAACTTTGTCTCATTAAGGTTTGAAAATCATGCAAAGAAGTACCAAAAATCTCGGTTTAAAACATTCGGTGACCATGTATTAAGCAGCATTAAATAATATTAAGTAAAATGGTATTTTTCTTAGCCCTCTATCTTATCTGAGTGTGATTTCCAAAACTCTTGATCCAGAATATCTGCTAAACTTCTAGAAATTTCATCAAAAAGTATCACTAATCCATTGTCATGATCAGCTCTTTTTTCATAGAAGAGTCATAGATTTTTGCAGGAGATAAAAATACAATTCTGAAAATTTCTTTTATAAAAAATAAAAAATAAAAATAAAAATTCAAGGCTGAGAAGTGAAACATTGGTGATGTTAAAAATCCCGGAAACAGTCGATCTAAAATAGTTCACAAATTTGAAATTAGTTGCATTGAATGAAATAACTGGGGAATATTGTTATTCATAGTGATGTAGTTACTTTCAGTTAGAATATTATTTCAGAAATTTGAAAAAGAATAAACGAGACTTTTGTTGACAGAATATTTTTGATTGCGTTTACGATAGATGTCGATCAAAGTACCACATATTACCAATAGAACAAGGAAAGCAAGGATAATAAGAATTGTCCACTGTAAATTAATTAAAACTGAAAATAATTGAAACTTCTGAATTCATTAATTGATCATGAAATCACTCACTTAAATTTCATGAAAAACTTTGGATGTAAAATCTAAAATATACCTGTGAGATACCAAGTTTATTGAAAAAAGATTCCTTTTGCTTGAAGCATTCGACAGTTGAACTGCTGGAAATCCGAATGCCAAAAGTTTCCGTCAGAAAAAAGGATAGAATGGGAAAAACGTTATGTACCGAATGTTGATCACAACGAACTGGTAAACACATTCCTGAAAATAATGTCATTTTATACTTTTATGTTAATATTCATCAAAATTGGATCATTTTTAAGAATTTAAAATACAAAGAATAACAAATAAAATCTAAGAATTTACTATGACTCAAGTTTTACTTTTGATTTACTAAATTTAATTCAAAAATATTATGCCAAATTATATGGAAACCGTAGAAGAGAGGTATTTGACGTTGTTCCATTCCATATGCTTCAATATGAATATTTGCTCGACAATATTGGACAGATTCGTTTAAGATCATTCCTTCCGATATACTTTGACATTGATCATAAGCACCGAGCCAAAAAAATGGCCCAGATGAGTAGAGGCCTGACAATGGACGACCCCAAGCATCCAGAATTTGTGACAAATATTCATCAAATGTTAAATGTACATCTGTAAAATATTATTTTAAAATGTTCAAAATTGAAAAATAGTAGATCTATTCTTGAGTTTATAATATTTAGTGCTTTCATTTATGAATTTTGAATCAGAAACGAGGGAATTGATATTAATGATCGTCTATGTCAAATTCATCAAAAATAATTTGATTTGAAAATTAATAAATGTAGTATTTCTCTTTTAAAGTATCAATTTCTTTGAAATTTCAAATCAATCTTTAATTTTTAATTATATTTATTTCTTTTTTCCGAAATTTTATTCGAACTTGATAAAAATTTGACTGGAAATTAGATCTAAAATAAATATTAGGAGAAAGAAACGATTAAAACAAAGAATTAATGACCAGTTTGAAACTTAAAAAAAAAAATGGTACTTTAAATTCGAAAAACAGATACTATTAGAAAAAAACGACATAAATTTTTATGAGCAAAGAAAAAAATTATTACCGAGACACTGTTTTACATGCGTTTGATTCTGGCCAGTTAAGCGACAATACGATGTGATCAATAGTGCATTTGCAGCAGAATCAATTAATTTAGCTAAATCTTTGATACATCCATCTATCTCACCTATAACTTATTATAGATCATATCAAGCTGAACGGATAAGTAAACAAAGATGATAAGTGACAACTCATATCATCGATATCAGCAGAAATATTTCGTGATAACTTCCAAAATTTTTTGTTATGGCATATCTTTTTGGATTTATTTCAGTTCCAGTTCATTCATTTAGATATTCCAATATTCATTTGGAATTAACATAGAATTTTATTATTCTCTATAGTTGTCTAATCATTACTGCTTCCAGAACTTTGGAAAATATTGAATTGATTAGATAGGTTATTTAAATTATTGGTATTTACTGCTTAAAAATCAGAGAAAATTTGTTTTCTGCGTTACGAAATATACCAATTATTTTTGTTGATTTTACGAAATTTTGGAATTGTTTCGTTTCGACGAGTGCCGAAATATGCGGATGTTTAAAGATATTCGTCAACTTTTTTACAATCTTCATTTCTGAAATAATGACAGTTTCTTGAAAAAAGTGGATGTCGAGGAAAATTGAAAATTTACAAATTATTTGAAATAAAAAAAATCCGCTAACAGAAAATAGCATATTAGTGTTAGTAAAAATTCGAAGTTGTGATTTAACATAATTGATCAATGAATTTTTCATAGCTACATTCAGATATTGTTTTTTCAAAATTATCTCAGAATATTTAATAGGTAAAAAAACTTCATATTTTTAATTCCATTTAAAATAATTTTATAGGAAGAAGCAAATATAATTTTTAATGAAATTAATAAATTCGGGAAACATTTTAGTCATTGATAAATCGAATTTTAAGTATAAAATGGAAGATTCTAATTGATATCTTCATTAATTGGTGTTGTGGTATCAATTGTCTTTTCGATATGATTGTTAGTTGATTGATCCAATTGAATCATTTCAATTGGTCTTTTGAAAGTATTGAAAAAATCGAAAAGAAGCGTTTCGAGCAGCAAGAAATCATTTCGTATTTCTTCCTGATCTGCTAAAAATACATTCATAGATTAACTACAGTAACATCAGAATAATCCAATTATTCAATGCGACATATTTTTCGACATTACTATAACTGACAGAAGTAATCTTTCTCATTCAAGATATCCAGTAAGGATGAAACTAAACTATTACTTATTCCCTTCGAGATCATGCCAACGAGATTGAAATTGATTGAATAGTCTCAATCAGCGAACTTGTTTCGTGAAGTTAATTAAATCATAAAGAATCGAGAATATTAACAGCTTTGTCTCTATCAAATAATCGAGCTATAAATTCACTAAATAATTTACACTTTATTATTTGCTATCCTATTTTGGAATCAAAAATGAGGATAATAAAAAATAACTTGCCATGTACATTCTGAATGGTATATTCCGGAATTCGTACAATAGCTGTTTCGCATCCACCAATAACTAAAACTAGGATGAGACATAAGACTGGAAACACCGTACGATGAAAACGACCCATTGCCATTTGTACATTTAGTACAAATAACAAAATTTCATTGACCACTTCATTTTTATAATAATTTTCGTAAAAAAATGAATGAGCTTCCAACATACAATGCAGTAAGTGACGATTTAATTATTTCACTAATCAGAGAGCAGACAGGTTTCAGAATCTCTTCATCATCCATTTTTTAATTTTTTATTTTTTTGACTTCAAATAATAGTGATAAATTTTTGTAATGGCATCATCTCTAGAAATATTCATAGTCAATGAAATTTTTGATACTTTATAATCTGAATCAGAGCGATGTTAGCGTTTATCTTTCAGCTTCTAGTTCAAATCATCGCTTGATCAAAAATGAATTGATTGCATATTCTCCATCATGACAAAATGAATAGTGATAATGATAAGTTTTTGATGATTAATCTTTTCTTAATTTATTAATTCTTCTGTTTCATTTTTTTGTTTTTCTGCGTATATTTTAATTGTTATTTACTAAGTCAACGAATGGAAAATCTTTTTTAACTTAAGAAACTCATTTGAGAGAAAGTTTCTTTTCTACTTCATGTTGAATTCAGTTTTGCCAGTAGTTTTTTTTTTTTTTTTTTGATAATAGCCTATTTTATTCCTTTTTTTTTCTATTTTGTTGAGCTAGCATGAAATTTGTCAAGTACTTAAATCCAAAGCATTCGTAGCTTTCCGTTTTTCTTCCCCTTCACATAGCAATTTTGCGTAATCAGTGGTTTATTGGCTTTTGGCTCTAGTTGGCCACAGTTATAACTCACTTGAATGATTATTTTAGTATTGGGCAATTGCATGCTTCTTATTTTATTCTTTTTTTCAAAAATTTTTTTAGCGACATAAAAAAAATGCTCCAAACAACAAAATACCTTATGGTGACTGGGAAAAATCGGGAAAGCTCTTTGAAATTCTGGAAGAGGAAAATTGTGCAATGCTTTAGACAGCAATATCGATTATTCGTTTCATAAAGTTTTAGAACATATTATGAAATGAACAGTTAATATTTCTATGGATTGATGTGGCATATTAAGTAATAATTTAATGATAGAATAGTATTTACACAGTGATTACTTCGGTCAATGTATTGTATTTCGAGAAATTCATTCTTCAGGGCACAAGCTGTCAAATCCTTTTTCCAAACCCTTTTAAATACTTTTTTTTTTTTTAATAAATTAATAACCTAAATGTTAAATCCTTTTTCAGATGAAAAAGAAGCTACCAAGAAGATTTACTTGTTGCTTTGAAGTGAAAACCAAACACAAAATTAAGAATGGATATAACAATTAGAATGGAAATAGATAATTATCATGATATCATCCTTCAAGTTTATTTTTAGTAACGTTAATAAAAATGAAATAAAATGGAATTGCAGAAAGTTACACAATTACAAATTGATTATATTTTAATTAATAAAGGAATTTATATGATTATGTGATACGTTTACTTATTTCCATAAAAAAATTGGAAAGTAACGATGAGACATCAAAATGAATCGATTATATCGCAATGTGACAATACAATTTTTAATATCAGTTAGTCTTATTATTTTATTTTCTTTTCGCAGAAATTTTTAATTCTATAAAACAAAATTATCGAAGATTACTTAATAGTCTTCATTGTCGTAAAAAAGGAAATAATTACGTCCGAAAATAGGTGACAAATTGAACTTAATATATTATTAATACTTTTTTTAATGCAATATTAAGATAAATAGATAACTAGACAAATTTTCCTGAAAAAGAAAAAAAAAGGCTTACAGTAAATTAGTTTTTGCTTAGTCTTTCAGTATGTTATGTTTATATGATAAAATGTAATTTCAACTATTTTGAATTATTCATTTCATATATTTGTCATCATACTAACTCTGAGTTGAAATGCAATGAGTAATTTTCATAAAAAAAATAACGCCTAAAAGGTTTTTAATTGGACTGATGTAAATGATTACGATAATGATGTGATAATAATGATCATTGTAAACCAATAATATATAATTTATAATTTCCCATTATTCAGAATTTAGCTTGATTATTTCACAATTCTATTTCATTATCTTTAAGATTCACTCATTATTTGCACTGATATTGCTTTTCGTCTTAACCAAACGTAACAACGTAATTTTCGCTGTAAGTAATCCCGAGCAGTCGAATTTTCAGGTTGAATCCTAAATAAGTCAAAATAACTTAGTACAATCTAAATCTATAAGAATAACAATATGAAAGCAATTAATGCATATTTAGAAGTAGCCAAATTTTCAGATGAAAATAATAAACGAGGAGAAAATGATAGATCACGAGGCTGGAAACTGGTACAAAAAGCGCTTCCACGTATCATACGCTACGGTCAAAATGAGGGCATACTACATGCAGGATCAAGTTTTGTATGCTACATTTTTGTATAAAAATTAGGAAAATTCCAAGAACAGATGAAAGGTTGCAAATGTTGCGAGCAAGGCATCATTTCCAGGTTTCTTAATGTTTTTTAAAATAGCATGAAATAATTGCAGCAGCTAGATTCATTCTATAATATGCCCAGTGTTGTGATACAAGCACAAGTAGCAGCTGACATTAGTGATCATCGTTTAACGGATAAGGTACAAATACCCAGTAATGATATAACGATTATGCATGAGGCTATACCGTTTCTTCCAGTTCCGATTGCTCTTTTATGCCTCTTCTTCAATATTATCATTCCCGGATCAGGTAAAAGTCAAACTTATCGGAAAACATTAATATTAGATCATTTTTGAAATCATAATATTTGTTTCCGATAGAAAAATCTATCATGATAATATCTAATAATTAACTATTTTTTAGGGACGATTTTAAGTGGAATTAGTGCATTATGTATAGGACAACCAAGAATAAATTTCAAAGAAGGTCGTAAATTGATCACATTATTTGTTAATTTTTTGGTTGGCATTAGTCAGTTCTTCACGATAACGTTTCTGTTCGTTGGATGGTTCTGGTCAATTGCATGGGGTGGCTTGATCATTATTCATTCAAGTAAGTTTAATTTTTAATTGGTCATCAACATTAATCATACAGGTTCTGACATAAAAAATTCTCTTAATCTTTCAATAATATTATAATAAAATTACGATTACGATTGCAAAAGTAACCGTAATATAATTCTAATTATGATTTTAATTATTGAATATTTCGAATGTTTTGTTTATAATAGCTGGCATAAAGATTTACTGAATTTGGAAAATTGTATACTAAAAGATATAACATTTGTAGTGCAATATCGTGATGCATTGATGCAACGACGACAAGAAGCGGTTGCAACTGCAGCAATTGAAGCACTTACCAAGGATTCAATATTACATAGGCGAGATGTGAAAAAACTTATCGAAGCTCACAGAAAAATGAGTATACAGAAACAAAGAAAAGATTCAACGAAGTTTTTCAATTAAATAGACTTATCAAATAAGAATTGCTTGGAATTGAATCTAACAAGCATTTTTAGAACCTTTTTTAGGCTTATAGGTTTGTTTCACTTGCATTATTTATCAACAATTTCGGATAAGCCATGTTAACATTATGAAGGTCGAATAAAGAGCAATTAATTTCTTTTTTTCCTATCGAGGAATATTCGATTTCCTGTGGAATACTTGAAGAATCCGATTAATCTAAATTTTATGTTTGTCAAGATCCTAATCCGTCTCGTTAACAAGACATAATCGATTCTGAAAATTACTTCTAATCAGTGGAAGTCTATTTCCCGGCCATGAAATGATCATCCATCAAAGTTATCAGTTCGTATCTCCCACTTATATCTAAGTCGAAGTATGCACAAAGTGGCAATTAATTAAACAAATTTCATTTCTGTAATGAGCAAAATACATTTATATCAAGATCAGTTTCTACATTTAATATTTAAGTAAAAAAATAAAAATAAAAACAAGGAGAAAACCAAGAAATTAACCAGTCATCCATTACTAATACAGAAGTCATCTTTCGGTTGAGGAACATACTGCGTAAACTTCGTTACAACTCCCATGTTTTTATGAAGGTCAAGATATTCTTTAGCTTTCAAGAGTTATCTGAAAATCGAAGAAAAAGCCACTATTTTTTCCAATTTTCCCAAGTTATAAAACCAAATGAAAAGATCGTCCCTTGAGTTTCAAAATTATGACAGTTTATAAAATGAAATATCTCACGTACTGACTTATATTAATGGCTCCTCGCCTGACTATTAGATACCATTTACACAAATGAAATTTCCCAGGGCTTTTTAAGCAGACTGAAATTTGAGTCAAGCCTAATACTTCGGAAAATCATACAATTTTAATTAAATAACTGTCAAAAAATTGAAAAATGATTAATATAAGAATGTTAATATTAAAAAAGAGCATCATCATAACAATTGAATGAACGGATCCCTGATTCTGAAACCTAAAATCATGGAAACATCACAAACAGTTGAAGTTCAGGTCGAGCTTCTCAATTTTTTTCAGAAACCACCGGTCAAGACAATATTTAGCTTTCAAGAACAGTCGAGAAATCAGCAAATGATGCTGAAATTCAAGAACAAACAAAATGAGAGTATCCATGATATACGGAACATTATCAACGAGAAGATGCCATTTCCTTACACAAGACTGTTATGACAAGCTTATCGACAGTCTTGAAAAAATCCTGTATAAATGAGCAATGCATTAACAATCTGTCGTTTTAAAATAGCAAAAAAAAAAAAAAAAAAAAAAAACATAAATTTAGTTAAGAAAAAATAATAAAAACTTAAAAATTACATAGTGAACTCGATGAACTTCCTACATATCTATCAAAAAGTTGTGCTTTCTTCCTTTCCAAAATAAGATTCTCGATTTCTTTCTGCGACGGCACAACAACATGTTGAATGAATGTTTTCTTCCCATCATCACCTATCAATATAGACTGCTTCGTATCGATATCTTCCCCGTCTGAATCCTGTAAAAGTTAGCTTATCAAGATTATATAAATGAAAATAGGAAGAGAGCAAACTTAAGAATGAAATTTCGAACTATATTAGGATAAAAACTAAATTGGAACAGCTGCGTATAGTTGTTGATGTCTCAACAATACTAAAAATAATACAGAATAATGCTCCAAGATACCGTAAATTTGAAAATAGAAATTTCAAAGTAAAATATATCGTATCAATGATAATAAATCTAACAAACCTTAGAAAATTATATCAAATAAATTCATATAATCTGCTTTATGCATGGATAACTTACATCAACAATTTTGTATATATCGATTTCTTCGAATGCCTTCTTTGCTTTTAATGCATCTTTATTTTCGTCCCAATCCTAGAAAACATTTTGTGAAATTTTACATATATATTAAAATGCACGGCAAAGAAACTCGATCGTAAAGTAGGAAAATCTGACTTTTTCGACTTGCAAACGAGCTTTGATTTCAGCATCCATTTCCAATGGTACTAATAAACCGTCGTCATCATCCATATAGCCATAATAATCCGCATCCAAAAATTTGATTAATTCCGTGCGATTTTTTCGCGATTCATCGATTCCTACTTTTTCGAAAAGTTCTCGAACACCAGGCAAATCTTTTGCAGCTCCAAAATATTTATAACCTTTACTACCGGCTACTTCACGCCCTTCTCGATCTAATTCCTTGGGTGCTACCTTTCTATAAAGTAGCAGCGAATTAGCATATGACCATGTCACTTTTGAATAAAATAATTAGGAAAAAACTCCACCTTGAGTATTTATTCTTAGAAATACTTTCAGAAAACACAAACATACCTATAATCCTGGCCTCCGAGTTCCTTAATTCTTGTTTCCCAGGCATATTTTACTCGTAGCAATTTGTTTATTTCATCATTCAAATCTCGAATTTTAAATTCACCCAAGCCGGGATTTTGTATCAGCGCTATTTTCTTCGCAATTTCCATCGTCACTTGCTTTCTATATCTTTCTGCATCATCTGTAAAACAAACAAAAAATAAGATTAAGAAATAAAGATATTTACTCAATTGGCAAATTAAACCTACTATCTAAAACATAATTACTTACTTAGCGTGTTGCATTCGTTCACATCGTTTGGTCGTTTCGCAACTGGACCTTTCTCTTCTTCTTCCTTCATCCGCCGCCATCGGGCCAAAGCAGTCATCGCCTTCTCTGCATTTCGAGCCTTAAATATAATCCCATTAATTGGTGATTGATTTAAAAGTTAAAAAATTCTATAAAATGAAAACAGGATGTTTACTCGCATCAATTTTCATTAAACATATTCAAAATGATTCTTTCCAGAAGATTGCATTTTAAGAAAATAAAATACATTTAGAAGATGTAAAGAACAAAAAATGCTGGTGATAGAATGATAATAAACTAATGTAACATTAAAATGCTAAAGTATCACAATATTCAAATAAAGAAATTAAGACTATCTGATATGGAAACAGTGCAATACAAAGAATCCGCAAAACAATATTTAAAACAGAAATGCTCAAGATATAACTAAAACTCTTCAACAGAACACCTACCATTATCGAATACGAGCAAGGTAATCCAGGTACGACCTGAAAAGTGTTTATTAAATGAATATCTTTCCAAAACACTGTCTATTAAACCAAACGGAATTTAGATGATAATGAGATCAGTCAATATAAATTCATTTATTATATAACAAATTCATGATCTACAGTCAGCATGTATCCCATAACTCTAATATATCACTAAATCGACTACATGTCCGAGGAAACATCATAAATATGACGGTACATACAGCGACTAGTCAATTTTCTATCATTTATTATAAAGAAACGTTGCATTTGGAACATTAATTTTCTATCCTTTAGTTGAACATTCAAGTGAAATCTGAAAAAGATACTGTTCCTAGAGATTTAGTCAAAACTATTCTAATCAAAAGAAGCATAATTCATCCCCGCCAACATTAAAAAGTAATCTTCATTCGCTAGACAATAATATTTCATCAACAACAAAACCAAACTAAAAAAATAAAAACTCTAGGAAAAAATATTAATCGAAGTAATCAACAATCTACCACAAGTGCAAATAATAATTGCTTCAATAGTTTTTTAACTCACATCTTTGAACGAGTAAAATATTCAGTAGATCAAATTTTATGCAAAACACATGGTGCAAAACACAAAAATGTAACCAATTGGAATAAAAACAGCATAGTATTTAAAGAATCAATTCTTAAACAGAAAAACTAATACAACAATGATGATATTCATTCAAAACTTCCAGAAAATTTCAATCATATCTAGTCCGTTCCTTAGCAAAAATAATCAAATCATTATTGAGGTATTGCCTATCAATCCCAAAGCTCGTTATCATATTCCACAATTCATTATCATATTCATTTTGACCATTTATCTTTCAGGAGAACATAAGTTAAAACTGATTTTAAAATGATAGCAAAGAATCAGTGACTATTCACAATTTCAGATCTTAGGAAATACCCGAAATTATATCTGAGACGAACAGCTCATATTTTAATTACTCATAAATGATTTCGTAGAATTAAGATGTAAACAAACACATTGATAACAAAATAATAACAGAGTGAATGTACAACAATCCTCTATAATTTCCACTTAGTTCAACGCTCCATTTGATCAGTTTGAGTGTCGGTATCTTCTTCATTATAAATATTATCGGCCATCTGCCATATCTGCATAATATTATCCTCTGATACAGAGCATACAACCCAAGGTTCGTTGGGATTCCAGGAAAAATCTGAGATCTGAAAAAAAAAAATTTACTTCAAAAAAATATGAAAAGAAATGAAACACGTGTTACTGGGCTATTGGTAAACTGAATATATCATTAAGTTATTGTAAATGCATTATCAAAACGTCACTTATCCAACAACTTTCAAATTAATTTTTTGCTGCATGACTCGAAGTAATGCCGCATACGAAATAATGAAATTGCACTTATTTCTAATTATGAAAATGACCTTAACTGACTGCTAATTATAAATGCTTCGCAATGGCACATTTCATTGAAACAGCGCCAGATAAGCTTTAAGCATCGCACAACAATGATAATTAAGAAGCTTTCAAAACTACGATAACTTTCCAACAATAACGAAAACTGAGAAGAGATTTTAAATTAATAATTATACATAAATTTAGGAAAAGTAAGAAACTAGCTTAATGAACATATATTAAATACCTTAGCTGTATGTCCACCATGTATAAAAAGCAACTCTGCAGGACCATCCTCAGCATCCTCTGGTGATTGCTCTTCACCTATTTTACTCAAATCCCAAACATGAAGTCGTCGATCTGTACCGGAGGATGCAAGAATCGTTTCATTGTGTGGTGACCACTGGACTTGGAAAATTTCATCCTTATGCGATTCGAATGAATGCAATTTCAATTTCAGATTTCGCAAATCCCATAAAGCTACTGTCTGAAAAACAAAAAATTAACAATACATACTGATGTAAAAACAATATCATTGATGTCATTCGGAGGAACAAAATGTATTATTAGCAGAATGAAGTTAAAATAAATAATTAGTCTTAATTTTTAAAATATTCCTTCAATGTTTTATGAAATATGCCTATTCTTTAAATCGAACTAAAGCAAAAGAACAGATTAAAAGAAGCAGAACCTTGTCAGCTGAACCAGTAGCCAATATAAATTCCGAATATGGATTGAAGGACAAGCAGTTTACTTCAGCCGAATGGGCATCAACAGTGTGATTTGGTTTATTCGCACTGTTTGTACGGGTATCCCAAATCATCAACTTACGATCATCACCTACTGAACCAAACACCGCTTCGTGCAGCACATGCCAGGCAACATCCTCGACAACCGCATTATGTCCGTTGAAAATCTACAAGTATAGTAAATTACAATTTTGTCTTTTTTCCCAGTTGAATTTCGTTGCAGCACAAAAAAAAAAAAAATAATTTCAAAAAATATGTTTCCACATACGATATCGCTAACACATAAAGGAAAAATTTAATAATTTAGAGAAAAAACAAAAAATTAATTGTATAGAAGTATTCAACTTTCTCCTTTCCTAAAATAACGGATATAACCGGGAATTCTCGAACTCAAGATTCTAATAACTACGCAGCCCGAAAACAATGATTATGGTTAAAAACTTTCACTGATGCTTAATTACAAAAATTCTTCACCGTTTTTGCGTCAAGAAAGCTCGATTGAGCAGTCGCTGCTTGCACATCCCATAAGCAAACAGTCATATCATCCGAAGCAGAAAGCAAATGACCAGGCAAGTTTGGATTCCACGATAATCCATAACCTCAAAAGAAATGCTTCATGCTAAATGAAATGAGACCAAAAAAAACGGAACAAGAGTTAAAATAAATTTAAAAAAGAGTGATATAAAGATAAACACGATACCTTCTTTTGTATGGCCACGTAAACGTAATTGTGGCTTGCAAACATTATCAGCAGGATTCGGAACAGATGGATGTTTTGTATAATCGAAAATAAAGACCTGAACAATATTATTCAAAAAAAAAAAAAAAAAAAGAAAAAAAAAAAAGAAAACTATCAATGTAAATCAAATGATTTGTTATCTTTATAGACAAGCTTAACTAATAACATAACAGCAAAATATTAACAGTGTGCAAAAAATATTTCTTTTAAACAAAAAAGCAACAAAAACGGTGAAAAAATTACCTCGCTGTTTGGTGATTTCGTTGCTAGCAAAACTGGATTCTGTGGCATGTAACGTGCACGATTTACCTCGCCTTCATGATTCATTTTAATTTCAACATCAATTTTCCCCGTTATCGAACCAAAACCCCCAAATTCTACAATAATTTAAATACAAAGAACTCATTTTAAGCGGCACTCCCATAATTCCTGAAATTTCTAATTCAACTAAAAAAATGTTCGAGAAGAAATACCGCCTTTTTCGGTGTCATATTTCGAAGCATCAAACTGTGCATCATCAGTAGGCAGCAATAGTTTTGCTATAACCAAATGATTCTGTTCATCCGAAGTATGGGTACCCAAAATGAGGCGATGAGTTGTGTAATCGCTTCCTTCCAGTCTATCAAATAGTAATTACAAACTCGACTATCAGAAAAAAAGTGATATTGTGAAATTTTCCACATCGAAAAAAAAAATTAAGAGAAATCGTACCTTTGTACATCGGGGAGCCACTGCACTGTCAAACTTGGCCATTCAAGCGCATGTGTCATCACCTTAAAAGATTCCATAATTTCTTACCTAATTTTTATCCTTGTATATTATAAGAGTCTCCAATCACTTCAATAAATTTCTAGGAAGAATTGGGACGAAAAGGAACTCAAAAATTCTACCATATCGTAGAGGAAGGGTGTATTTTTCTTCCATATTTTGTATTCTTCATTGATAAGACGCTCCTCGTAACCTTCTTCAGTCATCTGTTCACACTTTTCGTGAAAATAATGTCCTGAGATTTTCTAGTCACTTTGTCACATAATAATCAAATATCAAGACAATGCTACACTTACAGCGAAATGGTTTATCGTAGAAAATGAAATAAAAACAGAACGAAAAGAGAGAAAAGGATTCTTAAGATAATAAATTGGTCTGCAAACATGGCAAAACATACAGAATGGATATTAGTCCAAAATAAAAGATTGCAAAAGTCTCATAAATTGTTTGTCACTAAATAATAATAATATATGAAGCAAAAAGAGATTGGCAGAGACCAGATTCGGGAATCTAAAGATTAAAATTTTGAGACTTGCGCATAACAATTCAAAACGTCTGTTAAATCATAGAGCAAATCTGATTCGTTCATGCATTGAAAAAGAAACTCCATCTTTCATAAAGCTTGTTGAAAATTTAATCGGTTGTTAAAATCCCTTAGATTGCCTCTATAAGAAGCGTTTTGTTCACAGTAAGTATCTCTAGTCACGTTGTTTTTTTATTATTTCTTTAACACCATTTCTTTCAATAATATACCAAAAGAAGATATGATACAAGTTCCCAAGAAATTTGACCCAAATAATTATAGTTTCGTTGTTACTGTAACACAATTTATTTTATAATAGTTTGATTAAAAACAGAGAGACCGTTGCATAGCACGGAACGATATAATCGGAAAGCTTTAATCAAATCACGACTATATGTTCTCTAGTAAGTATTAAAATTAAATAAATTCGAATTATTGGAAATAATTACAAGTACTCTTGACCGATGACTGGAGAACTAAAATAGACAGTTTGATGGTTGATGTTAAACTTATCAAACATATGATCATACCTTACTATGAAGTAAATGAGATATGATGAAAATAAAGAATTAATGGCTATTGATACGACCACAATATAGACGGATAATTATACAAAAATAGAGCAAAAATATTCAGACTTATGCGAAAAAAAGTAAGTAAATATGCGAATGGAAAACAATCGTGCAGAATAAATATAATTACGCGGAAGTAATTAGAGCCGGAAAAGAGCAAATTAAAGTCATTTTATAATACTTACGACATTATAATCAGTCCTTTAGCAAGTCAACATGATATTAAAGTAAGGAAAGTATCATTAATAGACGTGAAAATGACATACGCAAAGAAATCTGACGCATATAATACAAACGTACGCTAAAAATCCCATACGTGACTGAATAACTTAAAGTGCCGCTCTGTCACAAGCAACTGCACCAGTAACCAACCACCCCAATCCCGCACCGTCCGCCCATTGATGTTCATCAGTCCCGCCAAAAGCAAAGAATATATTTTCGAAATCACCAAACTTCATGCAATCAATAAATACACAAACGAGCGATATTAGGTCGATGTGAAATCTCTACATCCCACGATTAAATTAAAGCATTTGAAAAAATGTCCCATCAAGTGGCTTGTTAAGTGACGTCATCGTAAGGTTTTCATTAATTGTATGCATAATATGGAACCGAGTACCGTGATAGGTCGGATGGTATGGTGAGCGAACTGTCTAATCACAAAGCTAGCTTTTCGAGCCTGAGATAATGCTTATCAGTGTTCTTATCATATCTCCTGATCTGTTATTTTTGGTACTAGCTCGATCCGACTACGCGTTGCCACGGAGTTCCAAACTGTTGCTATTGCTGTGTTGATGCAAGAACTCCGAACTTAAGCTTGTGACTCTAGCTCCAAATCTTGCCCTTTCAAATCCTTTCAAGGCTCATACACCTCACCTAATCTCCATTGTGGCGCTTCTTAATTGGTTGGCCTCACTTTGTTTATTTGTGAATTGGAGTGTTTTCGGGATAAATATGTTTATCCTTTTGGCGGTAAACATGTTTATCGCCCGTTTGAACAATGTCGCACTCCTTGTTTACAGTACTTGTCGTGGCGTTATTTCCACTGGAGGTCCCTCTTGTCACAGATGTGACAGGTAAAAAATAGGTATATCTACATAAAAACAAACACCTATTCTACTGCAACGTTGTATTAAAAGTAACGACGAACACTTACATCTTCATTTATATAGATTTACCCAATCGTAATACTTATCTGACTGATGTCCTATGAATTAAGCTGGGTATTCATGATGATATTATCGAACTAACAAGTAATGAAATGCTCACTTGTTGAAAAAAAATTTTTTCTCTATTTATTCTGTGGAGAAATTAATTGCAACCTCTTTAAAAATTTAAATATAAGAAAATTATGCCTCCAGCTCCGCATGTTTAATTGGATTGTTTCACAGTAAGACTCGATAATATCAGAAATCAGCAGTTTTATGACAAATTTATTTATTCACGAAAGATGACAGCTTATTTGATCAAAATTGTTATACAAAAATTTTTCTCAATGCCACATCACAGTTTCGAAGCAAGATTTTTCCGTAACGTGAAGATATTGTATTAACTGGATATGTTTGAGTATCCGTATATTTCACATAATGATGCAATACGGCTTTGCTACTTTGCAGTTTCAGCGTCAGATAATGATCTTGAATTACTCGACTGGTATGATGAATACCCTGAAAACTTGGAAAGGGGTAGAAACAAAATAGAATTAGAAATGTTTTATTTTCGCTTCATATTTTTAATGAATACAAAAGTGAATGAAAAAAAAATCCCTTGAATTGACATCACAATAAATTCACAATAACTTCTATTCTGCAAATCATATAATAAGTTTGCATCTAGCAACTATATGAATACAAAAGGACGAAAACTTAATCTTGCCCATAAAATGTATTACTATTTTTTTGTAAGTCTAGAAAATGAATGATTCAATAGAAATAACTGAAATAACAAGTAGCTTGTTCCATCAAGGCCAAAAAAATTTCATGTTTTTAAAATATATTATCGAATGATTGGTTCATATTTGAAACGAATTATTGATCGGTTTCTTCGAAAATCACTAACATGTGTATTTTGAAAGATGTGTAAATAAATATTTATGGTAATGAAACTATCCGCCATTTGAACCACTTACTTGCTCAAAAACCATTCTAGGCTGCAGGACACACTTTGTGAATTCCTTGTCCAAACGTTCACTTCTAGCTTGGATGCTATTGATAAGGGATGGATAATTGGGACTATAATTGTTAAATATTAAAACTCAATATAATTTTCATGACTCATAAAATAAGCTTTGAGTGCATTTAATTTTGTTTGTTTTATTTAAATATGTTTGCAAGATAATTTGAAAAACTGAGGCAATGTCAAAGTAAAAAAGAAAAAAGAGCAAAACTTACTCATAATGAATATACATCGTTGCTATTTGATAACTTGCAATAGAAGCATTAAAAATATTCTGAAAGAGCGAAGTAAGGTCAATGTTCCGGACCGGAATAATAATTTCATCCCAATCTTGAAAAGCAACAAACTTTGCTCGCCCAATATTCCTGGAATGAGTAACAAAAATGAATAAGTACAGTATTTTTAGGCGTTCCAATTAAATTCCATGCCTGAAAGATACTTTATTCAATGCAGAAAATATATTTTAACGTAAATTTTTTCAAAATATATTTTAACATTGACAGCCGAAACATCAGCGTGCCAGAAATGAAAAGCTAAACGGCCCAATACATGCGATTTTGAATCTGCTATACTCAGCCAAGAAAAGAAAAACATCACACCGTTTCGTCCCATTAAAATCTTCTGCAGGAAAAATGGGAATTTAGTACAAATATGTTCAGTAATAAAAGTCCTGTGTTGCAGAAAATTATCTCCCATCACTCACCACTTTCGATGAATAAAAATGAATGTCACGATGTGATATCTAATTCCCATCTGTTTTCGATTTCCCAGCGCTTTTCCAATAGTAAACAAGTGCAATTAAGTCGCAAACCTAATGTAATTCTCTGTTCAAATTTCCCAGCTTTGTTTCAACTGTAAAAAATCGTGGAATCATGTAAATGTTCCGGTCTTATGATCACGCCTTTGTGTCATGTGTAGAATACCGTAAATAACGCCACTATAAAAGGATATGTCGTCTTCCATAACACAACCTGTGACTTGCACAACTCTTCAACTCGGTTTTAACGGATGGTTCTGCTCATTACTTTTCTATTAATGCCCTAACCCAATAGTCGTTTGATAGTCCCCCTCCTATGTTTGGATCTATAATATCGGAATAGTGTCCACATCCGGTCCATCAATAAAACTTTCTGACAAGTAATTTATTATTCAGGGCGACATCTTCTGATAAATATATGCAATTAGAAAATTTATTCTCGCATACTATGTAATGTTGTGAATTTGTATTGATTCATACTGATATTAGTTAAAAAATCGAAAATTATATTTAAAAAATAAATACTATAGTTTTGAAATAGAATTCATTCATATATTAATCTTAATGTTTACCTATACAAGCAGTCATTGATAAAAACAAGTTGTGCATGATTCCATACATCTACTGCTGGTAACTCGAAATCAACCACATCCAAAATACTAAAAGAAAATCGAATCTTTCCTTATGCTTGAAACGAAATCTTCATGATGCAATGTGATTAAATCTATTTAAAACTTGAGCTTCTTAGCATGAGAAAAATCTGCAATTATTGTCAGAACGCTTAGTTAATTGTTTAGCGTAATTTATTTTCTGCTGTCAACCTAGTAATATGTCAAATATGATCATGTAATGATGTTTCGAAAGATGCTAAAAAACTATTCGATTGATCGGTTTATTTCGATCACTAATCACTGCCATTTTACTTAATTAATCAACTGTTAATACTTCTAGCTTCTTTGAAACATTTGACAAATGCGTCTTGTTTCCATGATACTTTTAAAGACTAATATTTTCATCATTACACGTTAAGATGATGAATGGATAGATCAAATAAAGCTGTTAAAATCGAAAAATGAAGGAAACTGCAACATTATATCTCATGTTCAGGATATTTCCGGAGAGGATTGTCCTTCAGATAATGATGATCCGGAAAAAAGCAAAACCTTTCTGCTTCGTAATAGTTCAGAACTTTCTGAACATCACTGAATAAATTTCGCTTTGTAGTATAAGCAGTAATTTGCTGCACTCCCAATAATTTATACATTTCGATCATTTCAACAATATATTTGGCATTGTAGAAATGTCCATAAAGAAATGGTAGGCAAATGGTATAGTTGTAAGTGAAAGCTGCCAATGAATTTTCAGAGCCGGCAGTGATATAATACGTTGGAACAATGTCTAACTTGTTGTTTCCATCCGTTAATGTAATTTTAACAGTTGTAATTATAATTCGTTCCGGAATTCGACAATTTAAGATGTATGCTCCATACAAACGTCCATGATTTTCAGCCATTGCATAAATTTGTGCACGAGTTTGTTGATTTTTGAACACACAGTAATATTTATAATACCTGAATCGCATTATTGCTATAATCCGGAAAAATGGGAAGCCCATGTTACCGTTTCGTGTATCCACAAATGATGAAAAAATGAGCAAATTATCAGTAAGTTTAGAAAATCGAGGCTTTGGATGAGTATTTCTGATGAATTTAGCTTCTAAACGAACGTCACGTGAGATCATGAAGAAATCGTATAATTTTAAGCAAACGAGAAGAAATACAGTAATAAGAATAAGTTGTAGTTTGCCCAACAAACGCATAATGGGAAAATAGATGACGACGCATGCTATTTCAATTCACTGCTAAATGATGTATTTCACATTTGAAAAAAAAAAATTTTTTTTGTCTACTTCCCATCTCCGAACAGATGTAAACAAATGATCGTGAAGCGAATTTGATACTGCCAATAAACACCATTAGGTGCGAAATATCCATTTCCCAAAGTTATTTGTTTATTTGTAAAACGAAACAAATTCGTTTCATTTTGAAGGAAAAATCTATTAATGTGTCATGTGTCAGCTTTTGTTGTTGTGATATAACAGTGGGTTAGGAAAAAAGCAAAAGTGATACAAACAGAAGTAATACGTGAAGATTAGAGATAAACACGTGGATATAAAGTGCATTCGTTAAATAGAAAATGTTCAAGAAAAATACTTATTGCAAATATAGTAGCAATTTATTATTTTTTACTGGATCAGGTTCATTTGAATTCTCCGACTGTCGATATTTGACGTAAGATTTAGAGAACACACTTTTTGTTATACGAAGCGTACAGCACGCTTCATACTGTATGCTTCATATAACGAGCAAAATACAATATGCGCCGTACTGCATTTTTTTAAAACGTTTTTTCCGTCTTTTATTCTACGGCCAACGTTTCATTATAATTGCGTTATTATCGTTTTAGGCTCATTATAATCATTATGTCGATGATTGATTAGTATTGATAAATTCTACCTGTGATTCTTACGATATTTTATTAATATTATCTGTCTTCTTTGAAAAAGGAAATCGATGATTAAACTAATAATTTATTTCGAATTAATTTTTAATAGCATCATTGCTTTTCTTTTTAAGAAGCAACAATATAAATTGTTGGATTTTTTGGTATTGTTGAGGAAATTTTTTTAAATAAAAGGAAAGCTAATTTATAGAATGGATCAGCAGTGATTGTAATGATTGCAGTGTGAGATATAAAGTGCAAAATGTATTGCAATGACAAATTGAATTGATTTCAAGTTGATAGCGATATCATATTCGAGCAGGATGATCAGAAACTGCTAAAGAAGGGAAAATATAGAAATTGAAAATACAAAATTTATATATATGCAAAAGTTCTATCTTACGATATCAATTTTAAAACGATGAATTCAAAAAATTTTTTTTCATTCAAAAATTTTTTTCAACAATTATGTTACGATTATTTTCATATCTATTTAATGTTCTCTTTTCTAAATATTGTTTTTATTTACTGAATGCAATCTATATCTATTTTGTCATTTCACGCTTATTCATTTTGAATCTTCACGTACGTGTTCTTCCAATTATCATGTTTATATAGTATCCATGAATTGCTTCAAGTGATGTGGAAATATGGCTAGCAATGGAAATTTGGACAGAAAAAGATTCAGTATGCAAATTATATGATTGTAAAATACTTAATAACTTGTGATGAACAGTGTCAAATCATTCCTACAGTAACCATCCGTTATCATTTCTCCGATAATTACTCATTACCATTTCTACAATAATCGTCCATTTAACAAAAATTAACATTACTTCTAATGCAAACAGTCCGTTAGTATAGTAAAATATTGGTTAAGATATGTTATTAGGGAGTGAAGTATTGCATTCTTAACTAAAATCATTACTATTTATCAAACAATTGACCAGAAAATAATATTTCAGTTCATTTTCATTACTTTATTTAGAAACGTGTTAACTGTAACGTTAACGAATGAAGATGATAGTCGTACCAAGATTGATTCAATGAATATTCTGCTTCCTAATTTTGAAATCTTCGTTATTGCTATCGATAATTTATGGTAAACACGTGAGTATTTATAAAAATACAAAACGAAAGATCGATATTTAAATTGAAGGCAAACATTGTCCATTGAAGGTACTTGCATTGTTTTGAGCAATAATCCTAAAGCCACCATCAATTGGTTGTTGTTCATTCAATGGACTGTTCATCAAATAAGGCAAACAGTTTGTTGTAAGCTGAAAAATGAGAAATTAAGACAATAACAGCACGGTAAATTAAGAGTTCAGGAGGATAGAATGATTTTAAGCTGTTCATTACATTTATTTAAATGCAAATGAACGAAATGATTTGACGATTGCTAAATGTTACCTTCCTTACATTCATTCTATGTATTGAATCATACCGGGAAGTCTCAGGATTTCCCAAAAAATCTCAGTCCCTATCATAACTATACCATATCATTAATAAGATAATCAAGAAACTGTTAGCAATATGTGACATACTCGTTTAGCGGTTGATTTAAGTAATGGAGTATGAAATGCATAACCATCAAAATAATTATGCTGGAGTAATTCACTACAAGACCATCGCTTTTCTGGATTTATATCCAAACATTTCTAAATTTTATTATTCTATTATAAAATTTAAAGTTGCAATTTTATTATTCATTCACCACAAAATATTATCTAATATTTGATCCCTGATCAGAAGAAAATTTAAGCCTTTCCGTTATGTGATCATCATTATATCGAATATCAAAACATTCCATCTAACTAGTCGATGATTTCAAATAGCCTTTCTCAATTTCATGTCTCTAAGATTTATGAACTTGCAAAACCCACATTTCCAAAAATTTTTCAAATGCTCAGAATAACAGTCGAAAAGATTTACATATAAAAAATCAATAATTATTGGCGAAGTTTTTAGTCTTTTAGTCAAATTTTCATACATATCAGGGTTCGGAATCGAAACATCATGAATAAACAAATTCGACCGGGGAAGTATTTTTTGCCGCGGTAGAAATTCTCCTGAAATCAAAAATCAACTTAATAATCATACTTGATACTTCAGAATTTTGACTTTTCAGCTATAATATAAATTTTCTTTCAAACAGATGTCATTTATACTTTAATGCTTTTTAGGAAATATTTCAAATGATGCCCAAGATTGGAATCACTTATTCCGAAATTTGAATCGCAAAAGATTACGATATTATCAAACCACATCACATTATCCCAACAATGTTGATAATTTATAACAGAGTTTTTTTATTAGTTCTATTATTCTTCGATAATAAAAATCACTGTTCCATACCCATAGTTTTCCTAATTAGGTATAACTGATCGATATCAGATCGACCAGGCCAAAGTGCTTCACCGGTAATCATTTCAGCGAAAACACAGCCAATTGCCCAAACATCTACTGGTGGTCCATATCGCATAGCACCTATTAGTAACTCTGAAAAAATAATTAAATAATTGATTTCAGTAAGGAACAATTGAACGAATATTCCTTGAATTGGACCGAGAATGACTATGACGGTGCATGAAAAACACCAGATTTAAAAGGAATTAAAGTAGAAAAGAAAAATTAATTTTAAGTAATTTGAAGTAAAACGAAATCAGAAAAACTTGAAAATGCTATATCCGGCTAATACATGATTGAAATGTTTCCGAGAAGATGCATAAGCATATGGATTAAACAGTATAAGAGGTAATCCGAAGAATCAGCAAGAAAAAAAATTGTCGGATAAATGATAATTAATTATGTTCTTTCGATAAACTAATTATCATTCTTCCAAAAGAAGGAGGTAATTTTCAAATATAAAAGAAAGAACGACAAGGTAAAGGACATAAGAAAAAATTACCTGGACTCCTATACCAACGAGTGCCCACGTAATCTGTGTAGAAATCACTCGTATCTACAAAAAAAAAACTATATTATTTGAAAAATTTTTTTCATTTTCGCTTATTTGAAGTGCTTCCTTTCAATTATGAGATCATGGAAGAAATGATAATCTTTGCTTTCTGAAATTGGCAATGTTAATTTTATACATCTATTGGAAATCCATTTCATTTCATGATACACTAAATGTTCGAGAAATATTGATATTCTCAAAAATTGCAATTTAGCCAAGAAAGTAGAAAAATCAAATGTTCAAAATATTATAACATAAAATTTTTTTCAGAATTAGTAGTTATCATTATCGATCAACAAATAATATTATCAGTAAATTTGCAAAAAAATAGGAAAGCTGTTGGATTGCTTACTTATAATTCGGGCAAAACCAAAATCAGCCAATTTTACCACATCATTTTTTGTTAGTAAAATATTTTCAGGTTTTATATCACGATGAATGCAATTAAATGCATGACAGTATTGTACGGCTTGCAATAATTGATAAATTGTTTTTTTGATAAAAACTTTTGGACATCTAAAAAATTCTTTAAACATCTTTTTCAAAAAATAATTATTGGTTAAAGTAAGATTAAGGATGAAAAATTATGCATTACCTAATCATATTGTCAGAATAGATAATGGCCTATCTAATAATTCAATATTAAATAATTGATTGTGATTTTTTAGATACAGTAAAATCTTCTTCATACTTTTATAAATCATGCATAAAAACATTCCATTTACATGAATGGCAAATGAAACAAACCCATTGGGATATTTTTCCAATTCATTTAAAACAGTCTTTTCGCAATATTCAAAAACCAAATGCAACTTTCGATTCCTTTTAAAAACTTTAATCAGGGCTATCAAATTTGGATGTTTTAGGTGCTGCAAATATTGAAAAGGTATTAAATAATATTAAAATAGAAAAAATTTCTTGAATTATTCTCGCTTTTTAATTGATACTATGGATATTTTTGCATTTTCGACAATTTATACTCACTTTTAATATTCGAATTTCACGTAAAGCAATTTTTTTGGTTGCTGGGTCATCTTCTGATTCAATGAACTTCTTGATTGCAACGATCTAAAGGTAAAATATTAGAATTTTGTTGTAATGAACTGTTAAATTGATTTATTTACTTCGCTAATCAACATTTTATTATCAAGAAAATTTATTTTCCATAATCTGATATTCGTTCTTATTATAATATTCGGACAATTTTATATATCGTATTTAATTTAAGCAAATAAAGATAAAAAAATTAAACAAGGAACTGAAAGATGCATGATAATCCCAAATAAAAAATATACTCAAAATTCATGCATAAAATGTAAGATTTGTTTTTTTGCAAGACAATATGTTTGCGGTGCCTAGGAAAAATTCAAAAAGAACTTAGACAACTAAATGGTCGTGTCGCTAGAAGATACAATGAATCTTATATTTAAAATTAACTTATTCTTAATCATTACATATACAATTACCCAAATCAGTTAATGAAATACTTCTTAACTCGTTATATAAACAATAACTGAATCAATTAATGAAATATTTCTTAGCCCGTTACGTAAATAATAACCGAGTCAATTAATTAAATGTTTTTTAGAGTTGTTACATAAATAATAACCGAGTTAATTATTGAAATACTTCTTAGCTCATTGCGTAAACAATAACCGAGTCAATTGATGAAATACTTCTTAACTTATTGAGCAACTAATAATCGAATCAATTATTGAAATACTTTCCAATTAGTTAGTTACATAAACTGAGTTAGCAAATGTTCTATGTATAATATATGAGGGGAAAATTTGTAGCTTACCTGTCCTGTTTCTTTATTATAACACTTATATACAATGCCATAAGAACCTTCGCCAATTTTTGCCAATTTTTGATATTTATCCATAATCAAATATTTCACTAAAACAATTTAAGTTAGACTGGATGTAAATTAGGAATAACAACCGGAAATATTTCTTAATTGTACATAATTCTATACTTTCATCCAAAATTGTTTTGTGAAAACCAGAATTTCTGCACAATTTATTATAAAAAATTATGAAAAGAAAAAAGAAATGAAAAAGGAAAATATTGAGAAAGCGGCAAATAGAATTGCTTGAAGAAAAATACTTAAGAAGGCGTGAACTATTATCACAATGGATGAAAGAGACACATTTATACTTTAACACTTCATAGATTGTGCATAATTTGATCCCAACTTTCACTGCCTTAATAAAAACTCGATAAAATTCTAAAAAGTTCTTAGAAACCCGGAAGTTCTGCAAAAATTTGACACGACAATTTCATTGAAGACGTAATAAATTCAAATTAGAATTTATCAGAAAAGAAAATAAAATGAGAAAGCATAGGGTTTTTTAGCTTTCGCAAATGTTTTCTGCAAAAAGTGCATTTTCATTTCCTTGAAAATACTGCAACAATTTCAAATTTATTTTTGAAATTTCTTTTTTTTCGTGAATTTAACTTCTATTCTAATGAGTTCTATTTTTTTAAATAAGACAAATCAAAATTCAAAATGTATATATAAATCAAGTTTTAGGGTCGTACGAAACTCGATGATGAAATTAAATTTGAATTCTCATATCCTAGCGATTAATTCATTTAATTCATTCATCAACTTGGCTGTTATTGATTTTATTTGAAAAATTTCTAAGACAAATATTCTTCTTATGGTTGCTTCCTTGATAAGAAAATAAATAAAAAAAAAAGTGAGGCATTAAAAAATTAGTAGACTTTTTGGAAATTTTTGACAGAAATTCATGAAGTTTATTACGGTCAGAAATTGAAGAAGTAGGTAATAAAAAATATTCCTAAGTATTGCAATTCTTAAAGATAACAAATAAAAAATCTGCTTAAATTGAAATTTTAGCTCAAACTTAAAGTCTTTCAGAGCTTGTGCCGTATGTTAAATTAATTCGATCAATATTTTACACTAATAAATACTGCAATTCTACCTGCTGCTAGTTAAATAAAATTGATTCATTGTTAATATGTTGTCATAACGACCAACCATAAATCTGTTTTTCATACGTTGTTTAAGGCTGCTATTCAATAAATCATGGCTTAAATAAAAAGAATGGCCAATCAATTCTACAATTTTGATTTTATAATAACCTCCTTAATATAGTAGCTTGTTTCAGGAAAAAGTATGCCAAATTTCTTTTCCCTAATTTAATTGCCAAATCAAAAGAAATACTGAAAAAAAAGACAAAACCACAATATACTGAAAAGCTATAATAAATGAACTTTGCAAACTTTCTCGAGATTTGAATGATCCTATTAGTTCCCAACTACTCAAAACTAATGTTAACTGAAAAGTTCAGAAATTCTCTAGTTAAGCAATCAGTCCGGAATTCTTCCGCATAAGAATTCTGAAATTTCTGAAATTTTATCAGTTCGGCATCAGCTGTTAAGCTTTAAAAGTATGTTCAAAATGCTAAAGATATCTTTTCATTGACTTATATGGTCTTCAATTTTTTCTTAGTTTTAACCATTATCATTGAAATTTCAATATATGAACAACATTTGATCCCTCAAACTTTTTATCGCACTAATCATTATTTAAATGCAAAAATTTAAACCAAATGTCTTCTGCTTGGAAAAAAACGCTCCCTTTCTCAAATAGGGCTAAATTTACTCGAAAATTGAATTATTTATAATTTAGATGATTCATAAAACATAAAAAAATGTTTCGCTATGACAAATAAATGACTTTTATAGCAAAATATGTATAGTTAAAATAAAACGTGATATTCGCAAACCGAGTGGTGGTATTTTATGGCAAGTGATAAGTATGTGAGAGGAAATTCAATTTTGTCAAATCATAAAAATGATTGGTAACATAATAATAATGCTAAATATTTGCTTCTTTACTTTCCGAGACTTTGTTTATTCACACGCAGTTAAAATATTTTGGAATTATTTACCAACTTTAAAATTTTTACTTCCAGAGCATTGAAAATATGTAAACAATAACTGGTGAAATTTCAAGATTAAAGTTTAACAAAATGAAAAGAATTTTAATTTGTGAGGGATCGAAAAGCATCATATATTATCAAATTAAATATACTTATTAATGTTATGGCAAGCCCATTGAAAAAAAAATTATTAATACTTTATGAAAATAAACAATGATTGGAGCGTAACCATAGCAAAAGTTCGGAATGAAATGTAAACAAATAATTGATAAATTATTTATCACTTCAATACAAAACGATATTCAAGAATAAAAAAAAGGAAAGGATAAAAGGATAAATTTTCGGCTATCAATGAGTAAAATAAATTTTCTCATAGTATTAAAAGAGTTAAAGATATCATTCTTCTATCATTTATCACTATACCAAACTTTTACTCCTCAAATAAAATTTGTATCAATTTCCAATAAAATTTGATTAAATAAATGGAATACTAAAGTGATGTGCCATCAATATCTTTGGATAGACTAAATTTTTATTCTTTTTTCTATCCAATTTATCAGATCTATTCTTCAAGACTTTTTTTTACTTTTTTTCAGATTTAAACCAAATTTAAGGTTATTTTTGTATCATCGACTTATCAACAAAACAAATCCATATGAATTTGAACATTCAGTTGACATAAACGCTTAGCACAAGCTAGTAATGTATATTACCTTCGATGTTCATAAAACAATGGCCTTGCCCTTTGTATTTTGGCCTATGTGACAATGAACTTTCATTTTAAATCTAATTACTAATATAGAATCAGTTACCATCTAATTTCGTTGCTTTTATAAAAGCGCTGAAATTTGTGAACAAAGAGAAAAAGATTTTAATCGAAAGAAATTTCTCAAAGTTGTAAATATTTTGACATAAATTCGATAATTTCATTAGCGTATTTTGCATTCCAATTCATTCGTCTCTTAATATCTGTTCGAATATGAGAAATAACAGGTTTTAATTTCTTCATTAATGGTCCATATTTTTCTTCGAATGTATTCAGCTAAAAATAAAACTAAAGATTTCTAGTGTTAAATTATAAAAAACAATAAATTTTCAGATTCATTTCAACAAAAATCCAGTCTTTAACTGGTACATTTTAAGTATTATTATTGTTTTTTAATTTAAAAGCTGAAAATAAATATGAAAGCATCTTCAAGAATAATGTTAAGAAAACTCGACAATTCCTCTTAATGATTATGACTGCATCATTTAAATACTATTCAGAAAAGAAATAAATGAAGAAATCATATACTTTTTTTTCATGCAGTAATGTTTATTAAAAGTTATTTTCTTATTTTTACATCCTTGTTTCATTCACATTCCTATTTTAAGAATATCGAAAGTTATCAATTAATTTACACAAATCATGCATGCAAATTATCATGCAAGACTTGCATTTTAGCACCTGATGACTACTAAATTCAATAATTATGATATGCCATTAAGCTGAAAATAAATATAAAAGGTCTTCTTTAATTTGGTTTACATAATTGTAAAATTACCAACTTTTATCAAATCTTCTTTTGTTCCATATCCTCTTGCCATTTGAATCATGAAGAAAGGTCCATACTTTTCATGTCTATAATTGAAAAATTTTCATTTTAATCAGCGCATTATAAAGTGAAATGTTGATTGCAATCAATGAAATGAAAAATTAAATTTTGAAGAAATGCAATAAATAAAATTTACCTCTTAATGAGTTCAGCAAAATTATTAAATAAATACTGTTCAATTATTCCATTATCATAATTTTTCCTAAAAAGAAAGTTTTGTTTTGTTTTTTTTTTTTTTTTTTTTTTTTTTTTTTGGGATCAGTTCAATGATAAATATAAAATCAGTTCAATGATAAATATAAAATGGTAATGAAAAAGAGTTGAGTGAATTAATTAATTAATAATTTTCTATATGAAGACATTCTTGTTGTCATAAATCCAATAACCTTGAGAGTTCGTATAATTTAGGTCGAAAATCAGTGTCTTTCTCTTTTTTGGTCAATACTTCTTTTACCAGTCTGAAAAAAAAAGAAAAACTTTAGTAAATTGGGAGGAAACTTCATAGAAGGCTTTCAAATAAGTAATCTTCCTGAACAAAAATTATTATATTTTTAGCAATTGTATTGAAAATTGAGCAACAAATCAAAGTTGGAATTTAAAATTAGATTGAAACTATTTAACTGTCTAGAATAATTCCTTAATAAATAAATTAAATAGCAAAATTAAGTATTATATCTACTTACACTTCAATGTAAGAATGATTAGAGCTACTGGTAAGTGCGGAAAAAACTCTATCACGTTCAACATGATATTCTTCTGCGTGAAACTTGCTAATCATAAATTCCAATTCTGTCTGATTACCGTATTTGGATGCTACCATATAAGCAGTATTCCGTAAGCTTGGTTCTATTCTTCAAACATATAATTAAATTATGGACGTTTTAAATTCATGATACCTTTTAGAAATAAATTACTGAAGTTTTTGCTGAAGCAAATAACAAAATAATTAACAATTCTGTGATATAAAAGCGGAACTTATTTAATCTTTTTAGTTAATAAGTTTTGCCGCTATATCAGAATAGATAATATTACTTGTTTCGTTTCGTACTATGATAACTAAGTTTTCATATTTCAATAGGTCATTAAAAAATAGCTTAAAAATATTCAAAACTAGGGAAACAATGAATTGAAACCGATATAGCATGTACATTACATTCATACAAATATTTAATAAACCAATAAGCCAAACCATTTTTTATGCGCCAAATTTAGATAGTATATCGTCAAATGATATTAATCTGGTTACCTTTTTGTTCTCATTGTTTCCAAATTTGGGGATAAAAAATTCAAAAAAAAAAAAAAAAATCAAGCTCGTTTTATTATTTATTCTGTTTTCATGCAAATAAATAGCTATACTGGTCATATTCTTGACGACTGATGCGTTCAGTGACTGGATTTCGATCAAAGTTGAATGTAAATATCTTTTCATATCCACAAAGATGGAAAAGAGATTGAAGAAGGAAGTTGGAATCTACACAGAAATATTAGTTGGTTTCTAAAAAAATTAGTTAATGCTAAATATGACTATCTATTAAATATTCCGGCTAAAAAGCAAAAAAATTTGTAAATTCCGTTTTACCTGTTGCAAGGATTGCTGAGTATTTTTCGGGAACAGTTCTTGTAAAGTCCTGTCAAGCGTGATTGGAATATCTGAATACATCGTTTATATCCACCAGCACACATTTTTAAGTATATCAGTTCCCTTATAAATCTAAATAAAAAAAAAAAATTACAAAAACTTCGGAAAACAGAAACTCCGTCACCATTTCTTCCATCTATCTTTTCCTTATCGTTTCAATGGTGTATCACCTATTTCAAATATAAATAAGTCTAAATTAAAGATGGATAATTAATACACAATTATTTGCTTAATAATATTCTAATTCGTACGTGAAAAGTAAACAGATGAAATAAACTTTCAACGTGTACACGTACTCAAATTCCATATTGTATGAAGCATCTGAGTTTGTTTCAGCTTTAATGATTCGATCGTACGATGGTTCCATAAGAAATTGTATATATTTCTGCAATTTCGAATAATTACGGCCAAATCAAAAGTTCCAATAAATGCTGCACCTCATCTGTCCCAACTTTCGAGAATGATCTGAAAGTGGTCGACGAGTTGGCAACTTGAATTTCACAACCAAAGTTGCAATAGTTCGGGTGTCATCTATTCATCATCAGACAGTTCAAAGCTTGCATTGATCAGTTCAATTACTTAAAGATCTAATTCTTTAAAAATTATGATAGCAATTGAAAGTTTATAAAAAATAAGATTTACATTGAAAAGTGACGCATTGGGATGACGATGCACGCGATATAAGATGGTTTCAAATCGACTTAAAAAAGTAATAAATGGCACAACTTTCGTTTCATTCCTGAGATATAATGACATTTTCATTGGTATCGTATACGGAATACGTCCGGTTTCAGCTAACACAAATGCATCATCTGAAAATTCCCGAAATTATAATGAAAACGAATGATTTTTTCCTAATATCAGGAAAACTCTGAAATATATAATCAAATCGTCAGTTGATAGTTTCGTGAGTTTCAAAATGATTGCTCTCGATGAGATTCAGAATAATGGCTGATGAAAAAAAAAGTAAATTTAACTCTTCTAGGTTAAGTAGTAAATGAAAAAATAAGTAAGTACCGAGTAATTTAAGTCGCGTTGACACAGAAAAATAATTATGCTTGTAGAGTAAATGATCAATGAGAAGTTTCCAATAGTTAAGCTCATATTCGACACGATAATAACCGTGAAAATCTGGATCTAGCACAAACGTACGTGATCCATGCAATAGTATTACTGAAATTTATGAAATAATCATACCATATTGATAATTCATTTATTTTTTGATATTTGAATTATCAAAATTATTGATTCGAAAAGCGATGCTGTAGCATTCAGATGTGATCATTGCTTTGTTACAATCGTCTTTTACTCTATCCGGGTCATGGGTCAAGATATAACATATATATTGTGCATATGACAATGTCAGGATTGCACTCGGATAATCAAGAAGTCATATGTTTGTCGGAATAATTGAATATGATAAATTCAGCTTACTTTTTTTACCTTCTTCTAACCAATTAACTTCACTGTGTCGATTTTCCCGTGTAAATATTGGTACTTTCCACTGTGTATTAGCAAATTCACTCTTATTATCAAAATCAAATATTTTTTGGGTGATTTCAAAGTAATTACCAGCTTTTCGAACCTAATAACAGAGTATAATACTTCATTTTAGTAAGATAAAACACTTTTACTCATCTCGGAGAAATAGTAATTAAAACAGAACCGTAAATATTTTTATGATTATTTTTATATTCTAAATAAAATTGAAGGATCAGTTATTCGTCTCTTTTATAATATGAATCTTTTCTCATATAACTTTACTTCTTTTAAGAATTTAAATTTTCTTGTAGTTTAATTTATTTTCTTTTTATCTTCTCTTCATATCACTACTAATTTCCTGCATAGATTTTTCCTGTTTCTATGCAATTACAACAAATTGATTTTGGTATCAAGAAAATATTTTAAAAAAATTTTTAAAAATTCAAAAACAATAAAAGAAAAAAGTGAAAGTGAAATTAATAGCAGACCTTTAGCAATGGAAATCCTTTTTGATAAATCCATGAATCAATATAATCATAAACCGAAAAATTAGTGCCCAAAAAAGGATCACGATGATGGTCGATTGCCTTGAAAATTCTTCAACAAGGATAGTTGGTGAATTAATTATGCAATAGTAATAATAATTAATTAATCGATGTAAAATAAATGAAAAAAAAAGACTTGGCAAATTGTTTCAAAATTTTATTCCAGATTTTAAATTTGATATATGTTTCTTAAAAACTTCAAATAAAATGTGAACTTCATAAATATTTGCTTGTTTAATGTGTTGTATTTTTTATGATTATTAGATTATTTATCGAATACACTAACTTTTCTTTAGAATCTCACAATATTAGCTCTCAAATCTTAATTTATTTAATAATTGAAATCATATACTTACTTTGAAAAACTAGTCAAGAAGTCATTCTTTCCAGCATTTGCATAAGCAAATTCTATCAGATAGAGATTTAATCCTTTACGAAATACTTCTTCACCAATTGTTGATTCTATCATACGGATTACTGCAGCTCCCTAGATATGTGGTATTTGAAATATCGGTGAAACAAAATAAGTGATAAAATAATGGATTGATCGTATTTACAATATTCTGTGGTATACGTATTTTCTATAGAAAGCATTGAAATCATTCAATCATTTAGCTAAAAATGACGCGCTCAAGATAATTAATGTACGATGTAACTTTTAATTTTGACGTTTGCTAATTACTTAATTATTGTACTATTTATGATAAGCAATTTAGCATTAACTATGATTTGTGGGTTCTCAAAGATCCATAATCTTTGTTTTTCAATTTTCTTGGTTTTAATAAAACTATCAGTAGTGACAGCAGCATCGTTCAGTTGAATGGATAGTCATAATAATCATTCTAATCCATTATCATATACTATTCATTCAACTGCTCGATACTGATATTCTCTCAAGAATCTAATTTAAGCAATACGATAAGAACGAATGACTGTATGGAATCATATCAAATACCTTATTATAAATTATTTTGATATCTTGACCGTGTATACGATCACTATTTTCTTTTAAACTTATCGGTTGCGTCACTGATGTATGCTGATCACTGGACAGTGCTTTTAACGTAATATCAGCCGCAAAATACTGTGACTGCAAGGAAATAATTATTCCACATTTGATTGTTTGAGAATTTCATCAAACATTTCAAATGAATTCAATAGATAATCAGTAAGATTAACTAATATTTTTCCTAAAATCTACTTAAATTTAAATATGCTACTATCTTTTCCTGAAAATAAGATCTAACCGGAAAATAAACTTTGGCATATTTCTTTAGAATGCTTATAATATGATAGATGTTTATTATTTCGTTTGCAATATATAACAAACGCTTTTGAATTATAAAATAATAGTATTAATATAAAATTACGTTTAAATAAATTTCTGGAAATGAGTACTATTATATCTTTTAGCTAATTAAAGATTCGGTTCAATTTTCGGTATACAATCTGTTTTGATTTGAAATGGATTTAATTTAATTTAATGGTTAGTGTTGTTGGGACCTCTACGAAAATCAGTGTACAATTACTGCAATTAATTTTGACTAGATTTAATAGGAATCTCAAATATTATATCACATTTTGATACAAACTATATTTTTTATTGCAGTTTTTTTCCTTTTCCACATTTTAGTGGAAAGAAAAAAATTTTTCGTAGCACTTTTCACGCCGGAAAAAATTTCAGATATAAAATACCATTCGCAGTGTCGTGTTTTCAACAAAATCTGCTGCTTTTTGACCCATCATCGTTGCAAAACCTTCGTTCAACCATAAATCATTCCACCAACGCATTGTTACCAAATTTCCAAACCACTAAAAACAGAAATTGAAATTTCATAGATTTGCTGGAGCCTTCTAATCCTTTTTCTCATTAATTTTATTATATATGACGTCACTGTACTGAATACTAATTAGTCTTGGCTAGATGTGTCGCATAACATTTAAATGATAAATCCATAATTTTTAGAACTATTACATGGATGGACAATATTAGCTATTGCTGAAACTTGATGCTATGATATTTCACAATTGCTAATTACCCATTTTCTTGAAAACTATCAAAGAATTGATAATTTCTTGATATCTACCACTTTAGACGAGAATTTACCATATGTGCGATTTCATGTGCAATAACATCTGTGACAACTCTCCTTTCACGTAAACTATTTAGACGTTGGTTATAAATCATTAACTTTTGGCGTACAGTAATTAGACCCCAATTTTCCATCGCCAAAACACGTAATTCAGGTACTGTGAAAATATCTAAAATAAAACTAATGAAATACAGATGGAAAGTGATTAATAAAAAATTCAATTCATTAATAATTTTAATTAATGAGGAAAAGAGACAAAGAAGGACAGAAAATTTAAGCAAAGCAAGGAAAAAATTTCTATACTTTTTTTCTTATGCTTGGCAAATTCAAATAAATAATGAAAAGTAATACAGTTTTATGTACATTCGGAGATTTCTCCAGTGCTAAATTGGTAACATATTCTTTTCGATTCATTCATCATTCTATTTAATATCTTAATTGGACTGGTAAGTGAAGGAGTTGTCATTTTAAAAATTAAAAGATGGAAAAATTTGAACAGACCGAGTTTTTTGAGTGGATATGGAATGGAGAAGAAATTTTCGTAATAAATTAGCAATCGGCATGCGATATGAAGCGCATAATCGATGTCATATACCATTGCGGATTGACACCAAACGCGAATCTACAAAATTAATCTATGCTCTTTCATTTATTTTTAAATTAAGCTTAAATTCATTTTCAGTATATTTTTTTTTCACTTTTTTAATGCTTGAAGATATATTTTTTATTTTATTTTCTTTCCCTAAATGATAATACAGGTTTTTTTTACACACCGTTCACTTTCGACGTAAACTGAATCGAATCTAAAGTTGAAAAGAGATAAGTACCAGTAAACATAATTTCAAATTGATATTTTCAGATTTTTTAGTTTTTGCCAATTTTTAACAAAAATTAAGGAGGGAAATAACTCCTGCCATATTAAAACGCGAAACATTTCTAATTTATGCAAATTTTATGAAAAAAAACCATAAAGATTAATACTTATTAAATTTTCTTTCATTTTTGATTCTTACAATTGCTTTAATCAAAATAATATTAATAAGGAATACGAATTTTTAATTGCTTTCTTTTCTGAAGAAAGTGTGATGATAAATAATTCAGTAAACTTTAGTAAAAATTAGATGCTTTAAGAATGTAATTAACGATTTAGATCACTTCTTAATGATAATCCAGCATTACGATGATAATTATACCATTTAAATATCAGTCATCAGTAGAAAACTTGCAACATTGCTTTAAACCTTGTCATTATTGAAAATTTTAGTCTTTACTTTCACATTATTGTAATGTAAACAATTTTAAGTCTATAATAGGCATTAGAAGAAGTCTTAGAAATGTGTTATAATAAATAGCATGTCGTTAAGAAGGAAATGATATCAAACAAGATAAAATAAAATGACGAGAGATTGGATTTATAAGTTTTGAATGATGCAATACATTATATTTAAATTCGATTATATTTAAAGAACTAGACTGTTTAATTAAAAATCAATTAAACTTGAATGGAACTGAAAATAATGCTGAATTTTGTGATCAAAAAAGCAAGGAATACTAGTTTAGAAAATATAAAAAAAAATCAAACAGTAAAATTGAAGCTTTTCGAATACAGATTTTCAAATTAACTATCATTTGAAGAAAGAAGAAAAAAGATTCTGATTATCTTATGGATGAAACTGAACAGAACAGTGTTAAGAAATTTATGATAGAAAGAACTCATTCTTATCAAGAACGGTGAAATTCTCACTGATATCGGATACAATTCTTTTAGAATTGCAAAATGAATTGTCTTTCCTTTTTTTTTTTTTTTTTTTTTTAAATAAGATATACCTCTCTAAAGCATTCGCTTCCTTCATTAAATATTTGCTATGATACGTAGACATCGTTGATAAAAACGCTATCACCACGTGGTTCTCCACCTATTAACCCATTATCATACCAGGTACTCCTACTGTGATGTGTTTACTGTTGATATTTTTAGATAGCAATGTTTTTTATCTTATACAACGTTAGCATTTTTATAGCATTTCGTAATTTGGATAATTACTTCCAGTTTTTATTTCTGAAATTTTATCTGATAAATTTTATCTGATCATCGATGACCATTTTAGTGCATGAAATTAACTCAAGAAATAGTTGTTAAACATTGTTCGAGAAAGAATGAATCAAACTTGTTTATTCATACATGAAGATATGCAGTGATCCTAGAATATTAAATAAAATATTTAATATTGTGTAAAATGCTTTTTTTAGTCGATGAGGAGGAAATATAAAGAGTATGTTATTGACTTCCATCTCTAAAAAGTGCATAATGTGAAGCCAAATATGGCAAAAACAGAAAGATATATTTGCCAAAAATTGGAACTCTGGACCGTCGAGAAATGTCTTCCAAGATGTAACAGAAAAAATTTCATTTCAAATGACAGGACGGTAAGATTTCATAATTTCCTGGTAATACCGCTTTTCCGGAATATCTTCCCGGTCAATGAATTCACTGATAATTGTGCAATTTCGTGTGTAAATACGTGTGCATGTGTATGTGCATGTATGCGTGTATGTGTGTGTGTGTGTGTGTGTGTATGTATGTATGTGAATGTTTATATTGTTGTATGATGTATGCATATTATTTGTCTGTGTGATGCACTTTAGTGAATTATATATCATTGTGCGTTGGTGTTATAGATTGTAGAAGGGAGTGAAAAATGAATCAAAGTTTTTCTGAACAACGAGGAACTAAAATGAGCAATGGGAATGATGTAATTTAATTTGAACAGCTAGCATACATGAGGATCTGTGTATAAAAAATATGAGGGATGATGCACTTCGATCGACCTTTTTTTCCGCCAATCATTTAACAAAAAAAAAAAAAAAAAAAAAACATC
>JAOVVO010000465.1:0-65853 GCA_028564675.1 Onchocerca lupi
TATTACTACTATTATAATCTTAATAGTTTTTGATTTTATTTATTTCATTTTCAATTACTGACAATATTTCTGAACTTATCTGTAACCTCATCACTGTGGATGGAAAAAGAAATATAGAAAATTGATAACTTAAAATGATTTATCATCAAATACAAGTCATCTTACTGGCGGCAAGAAAATATTTTTCTTCTTTTAAATTTTAATTTCAAAAAAAAAAAAATAAAAGTTTGTTTAAAAAATACAACTTTATTAGGAATATGTAGCGGCAACAACTATTTTTATTCCACTTTTATATGGACAAATGAAATTTTTAACGGCTTATACCGATATACTGAGGAAAAATTCCGATGTTTCACCAGCGGTTATTTTTTCTTGTTATATTTTTTTTTTTCGCTTGACAATTTTGAAATTAAATTGATTGATATTAAGTGTCGAAATTCATAGCAGTTTTCCATAACTTCCAAAATAAAAAAGAAAATGAAGGAATTTCTGAAATTGAGTAGCTATCGGAAAATAATTGCATTTAAAATTAATCATTAGATTTCAAATCCAATTATTATATGTTTGAAAGAACGAGTTATTCTGACATACTGAATAGATGAAATAAAAAAAAATTTTTTTTAAGCCGACAAAAGTAGCGCTTCCATTACGAAAGTGGGGAAGTGTTGATTTGAAAAAAGTGGAAGACAAAGAAAATACGACACAGAAGAAAAACAAATCCAGTATACTATCACAAAACCAGGTTATTCATTTCATTGAACTTTCAAAGATTGATTTCAAACAAATTTTTAGTATTTTTCCTTCTAATTTATAAAAAAAATGATAGTCTGAAATTACATCAACTTAAGCTTATTAGTTGTCATCCGTAATAAAAACATTTCATTTCAGTCATCGATTGAGAATATTCCACCGGAAGATAAGAAAAAGAAAGCAAAGAAGTAAGATTTCATAAACAATCCTTCGAAAAGAATATAATCTACTAAATCCTCCTTTTTACCCAATTATGATATTATTTCAAAAATGAAAACTCTTTGAGAAAAAAAGAGATAATTAGCGAAAGGTAATAGGCCATGATGTTCTTTATTCATGCGAAAAATTTCTTCTGATCAATGAAATAAATGGCCATATGTTCCACATTGTAATAAATATTTAAATTAACTTCCAATATCGCCATAATCTTCTATTTCATAGAACTGTAACTTTTTGATTAATGAATCCTAATTTTGTTCTTACATTTCTTTTGAAAATAGCATAGTTTTAACAATTTTAATTAGGTTTTTGAATCAGGCTAAACTATAAATTTATCTCTCATTATCTTATCGTTTACATTTGATTATTTATTTTTATTCTTTTTTCCATCAATTTAAAAACATTTTCGATTTTCCCACTGATAAAAGTTGAAACATTCGTTGACATCAACATTTCTTCTTTTTTTTTTTTTTTTGTTACTTATTTCATCAACTATTATTTTTTAGAGTAATGAAGAAAAGTACTATAGCCATAGCTACAACCAGCAATTTATCGGAATCTACAAAAGCAGCATCATCGAATTTAACTTCCACTATCTCTACACGATCATGTATCTTCAAAGCCAAACAGTCAAAAAGAAGAATGACTGGTCACTAAAATTTAATATTTTAAATTTTACAATTTCTTTAACGAAATTTAGATTCGTTCTCTAAATTCTTCTAACACACAGTATATTTTAATTCAATTTTTTTTTTTTTTTTTTTTTGCAGTGAAAATGAATCCAGATCCTTTCGTGATACCTGCAGCGCTGCCCAAATATCCGTTAGTATCAACAGGTCATAATCCATTAACATCTGTTAAGAATCGTGCTCCAACTCCAAAACCAAGGATTAAAAATCGACAATCTGACAAAGGCAATTAAAGTAATATTGGTGAGGATAAAATTTTTTTCAAACTTCCCCAGCAATAACAAGACAAATCAAATGCAAATATTGATTTTAATTACGATTAATCTATGTAAAAAAAATATTCTTTCGTCATTCAAAAATGATGTAAAGATTTTTGAATAAATTTTTGGCATTTTTCATCAAAGCTATCAATGATCACAACCAAATTTTGCTAACTTTTTATAGAATTAGGTCAGTAATGATATGTAGGCATAAATCTTACATGATCATGTAAGGATTTTCCATTTTAAACCAACAAATTATTTAATTTAAACTATCTGCGTAAAATTTCATTCAGACTATCTCGTTTAAACTGTTTCACTTATAAATAGTGCTTTTTCTCTCCATTTGAAAAACTTTTTAAAGAAATTTTCAATACGTTTTGCGATATCGCCCATGTGAAATCCACAAAATTTAAAACTTTTAAATTGATTTCATTATAAATGACATCAAACTTGGGAAAATTTGACAAATATGATATAAAACTTCAAAATGTTTTTCATCATATCATATGTAATTTCAGATAAAATGAACCAAAGAAAAAAGAAACGTTGGAAATTGAAACGCAAATTCCTTTATATATATAGTAAAACCATCGAATCTTTGAATTGATTTTATTTTTCAAGCTATTTTTTATTTTTTTTAAACATTGTTATTTATATTTTTTTCTTTTTTTGTTTTTTTTTTTTTTTTTTTTTGTATAAAATAATGTCACATCACTAATCTCACTTCAAAAAATATAAATTTTATTTATTTTTCTGTTTTTCAAAATTTTATCTTTCTAATTAAATTTTATTTATATTTTTATTTTTTGAAATTCTAACTTTCTAATTGCATGTTTTACAATTTATGATGAAATATTCATCAATAATCTTTAAAACTGCTCTCATAAAAACTGATTTATCCTTAAAAGTAGTTTCATTCTCGACAGGTTAGAAATCTTTTGGATTATTATCACGAAATTTTCGAGAATTTCTTCCCATTTTAAATTAGCCATTTATGTAAATGATAATTTAATCAAATGTATCGCATAATTGATACTCTGAGAATATAATTTTCTATTGCTGATGAAAAGTGAGCTTCTTATGGAAATAAAATTCTTTTCTTTCTTTCAAAATTTCTGAAACTTTTTTAAAAACCTGTCATTATGATATGTAATATGACGAAATCAATGATTTATTGTTTAAATTTCATTGAAAAAAAAAGAGAGGGAAAGTTTAGGATGTCACGCATTGACGACCCAAGAGATTGCATGTTTTTGATAAGAATTTTTCTTATCATGCCATTGAATGATAAATGTCCGAAGAACACATAGAAAATATAATAATGTTATGATGGCGCAATAATTTATTCTTCAAGCTTTCTTCGGTACATCCTGTAATATTTGTTTCTATAAAATATCCTTAATTCAATTTCTTCTCAAATATTAAGTTATTGTTGAATTAGTAATTAAATTTTTCTAAAAAAGATTAGAATTATAAAAGTAGCATAAAATCTTGCTAATTATAATTAAGTTGCTTCGATTTTTCTTGTATTTTAGCTTCTTTTTCTTAATCACTTCTAAATTATCACTCAGTAATGATGTAACATAAATGACGATCAAATATTTTTTTTCAAATTGTAGATGATAAAATATGTCAGTGTATTACATTAAAGACACTATGTAATTAGGAAGATAATCTATCAGAATATATTGTAAATTGATATGTTATCATCAGTAAAATCCATTTCTCATTGAATAAGAATTTCTTTCAATAATTAGAATTTTTTAAGAATATCTGTTCATTATAATGGATATACTGGTCAAATTTTCTTTTCATATTTTCCAGTTTTTTTTTTTTTTTTTTTTTAATTCAAATCTAAATTTTAAATTTCTTATGTAATCGTTTTATAAGCAGTCGATTCGTGGTAATGCTGTTACATTTTAAATGATTGTTTAGATTTTTGGCATTGTTTGAAGATTAAAAAAACCGCGTAATCTGGAATCGGTAAAATAAATGACGTAAAAAACCGGTTGTCTATTTCCTTCCTTTCGCCTCTGTCCATCTTTGTGTCAATCAATTCTAAAAAAGTGTTGTAATTTAAAAATAATGTTTGAAAATGAAACTTTTGAACCGAAAAACTTGTTAGAAATTTAAACTTCATAGTATAATTGGACTTTTCGTTCAAGATTTGAAGGCCATTTAAAGCATGAAAATACGTTAAAATATATGAATAAACTGTACCTGTTAATTTGGCACAAAAATTTTCTGGAGTTTGTAATTAAGTAATTATGACAAATGTTCTGTATTGATTAATTATCACATCTTCATAATTATTGCACTAAATTTTCTTGTCTTAAATTTAAAATTTTAATAGCAAGAATTACCGTATGACAATTTTTTCCTATATATATGTGATAGAATTTATGATATTTTTAAAATTTTATTAAATACAAATTTTTACTAGCTATTCAATCAATTTCTTCCAGTGAATACAATTTTATTCGAGAATTTGCAAAATTTTGATATGAAATGCTTGATTGAATTAAATGAATAAATAAATTGTCATGTAAATAAGCTAAATTGATTCTTCAGATTAAATTTTACAAGCATTTAAAGTAATTTCAGAAGTTTTTGGATAGTTCGATGTACAGTAGTTAATTCTTAGCATTATTATGGATCAATCCTCCTAGAGAATTATCCAAATTCACATAGATCACTTCTTGGAATTAATATGCTATGAAATTGTAATCTTAATTCGAATATAGTTCCTATTCATACTATTTTATCAAAAGTGTCTCTTCGATCGATTTTCATAATTCAGCATTGATTAGTGTAAATTTTGTAATTTCATGGTTTTCATGCTTTGATTTTCCAAGTGAAATTTTTGGTTTAATCATTGTGAAAGATAGATTTTATCAGTTTTTAAATGCTATTCTGTTATTTGAGATATAGTTTATTTAAATGCATGATAAGTTCATAGTTCGAGAAATCGATATTCGTTATACTCATATTGTCGAATAGAAAATAGTTGGCGAAATTGTTTCGGTCAAATGGTCTAGTTTGTTGATGAAAACATTGTGAAAATGACCCAACAAATATATGCGATCGACGATTGGATAGATGAATGGCTGGAGAGGTCATCTGGTAATTTTTGAAAGTAATATTAAACCGTTCTGCAATGTGGTCTGCCGATAATTGCATGTTTGGCGATGTATAATATGTAGGAATAATTGCTGTCCCTTGGTCACTGTCAACTTTTGCACATCTTTTCATTAAGAGGTGATGAAAAGATGTACTTCAACTTATAATTCTTCCCTTTACCCTTTACATCACTACCTATCGATTCAATCTTTCTCTACATCATCGTATCCAAAGAAACATTGGCCATTGTATGTCACTAACTTCTTCACAACTTAACACCTCCTATTTTTAGCGCCATGATTGTTTGTTTGCATTAACGGATTACCTAACTGCTTGTCTATCGGAATTTTTTTTTGAAAATTTTCAAATTTCTTGTTTTTATCAAGTATATATAATAATATATAGTATATATAATAATCGAATATAATAAGCTTATAAGCAATTATCAAATGTAGGAATTGTAATAATTGAGCATATATTTGATAGTACAAATGGTTGGCAGTTTTTAGCAAATTAAAAAGACCGCTGTATTTTTTCGGCATTTTTGAGACAAATAATCTAAGTCGCCGATAGTGAAAATAAGAGAGCAAAGGTATGTAAAGTGATTTATGATTACATAATATGTTTCGGAAGATAAGTGAACAATCGCATACAATATGCAGTGATTGACCAAATAATATTACGAATTTTTTTGTTCATCTATTCTTTATCACTGTTGTTCCAGTTTTCATCGAATAGTTTCGAACTTAACAATTATAACTAATCAGATAAAAAGCGATGTTTCCGACAAAAATCAATTCAAAATGTGAGCATCTTTCGACTTGATATATTGTTGAATAAATAGTTCGGAGAAAAAAAAAAAAATGATACATTGTTGATAAAGATGATACTTCTCTTTTTCGGATTTACACAGCTTTCGAAATTGAAATTTAATAATTGAATTTATAATTCTATCAATTGCTTTTATCATCCAATCATAAATTTGATTAACATTCTTAATACCATTAAATTATCATCACTAGCTGTAAACAGAATTGTATGAGGATATACTGTTTTGCAATTATTACAATTAAAACTAATCCGAAAGTGTATGAACAAGCTGCTTCTCGTCCTTTTTCCATTTATTATTGCTATAAATCTCGAGAATATTTAAATTCACCATTCTATTCGAAGAAATATCGAAATATTGACAGCCAATTATATATAGCTAAATATGAGAACTCTGAATATCGCTGAACAACAGAATTTAGAGTTTTCATATATAATATACTATAGAAATGTAATATACTTCTAATATACGAAAATTTGCACAGATTTTGAATATGATAATTTTCATTAAATAGCTACAATTATATTAAATCGAAAATAAGATCAAATCCCATACAATGATTGCTCCGAAGAACACTTGGAGCTTATTTTCGGGATAGATTTTATGTTTTCTTTATGAGTTATTTATCGAAAAAATTGCTATATTTATTTGTATTTGATAATTCAATATGTTGTACTGATTATTGTAATGGACATACTAAATGCTCTCATTCAATTGAAATGGACGTATAAATTGTCTTCATTCTTACCTGAGACCAAAGTTTTTGTGCTGAGATTTTTATTGCGAATATTCAAAAAAACTGTGCTATGGTTTGTTCTTTGGTGTTATTTTCAACAAAATATATCTGAGGTACGGTATTAATTTTACAAATAATAAACATTATAATCTTTTATATCTCTCATGCAAGTACTGGCATAACATTGATTATCATTTTGGGTAATTCAAATGATAAATTCAGTCATTCTAGAAGTTTCAATGAACAATTATAATTGGATAAGCAACGAAAAACTTCATACCTTTCATATCATTGATTAAAAGTGAAAAGAAATGTTATCAACGATTTAATTTCATTTTTTCCGTTGCGGTAAATCTCTTCAAGATGAAAGAATCTTCGTCCCTTTGTCCGTTGTTACTTTCAAACGACACATCCATTGTTCTTCCCTCCGGTGTGCATCAGTTTCACGGTATCACCCAATTTCTCCTCCTTCCATTTCCATCGTTCCATTATGATAGATTGATATTCTACGTTGATATTTCTCTTTTCTCCCAATTTAACTAGTTTGGGCGCCAAATTTCTGATTGTTTGCTTAGACGACAACCTTCCAATCCATCCCATCCATCTTTCTGCTATGCTAGGAAGCGATAGGCGCAAAGCGACAACCTGATGCCGAATGATTGGAGCGATCGGTGAGTTGATAAAAGAGCAGCAGGGAAGGATGTTGCCATCAGATAGATATCTGTCATACATCATGATGATAATGCTCGTTCAGGCCAAATTATCAGATCGTTACTCCATGCCACAACATTACCACTCACATCCTATTTTACGCATCAATTTTCCCTCTTTCCCTCTATTAGTAGAGAAATTTTGAATTTAATCAAATCGATAGGTTACCGATTTGAATTGGACATCATTGACCTTCCCGGTAATAGTTCGTTCTAACTAGCAGTTAACTAGCTGTTGTAATTCTATTCTAAGAGATAGAGAGAGAAAGAGAGGGAGAGAGGCAGATATACGGGGAGAAAGAGAGGAAAATTTGAGAAAAGAGCACGGGAGAGGGAAGCGGAGAGGTGAAGAGGAGGTAAATAATATTAATTCTTTCTTCGCCCTTCCTCCGACAGATTATTATAAATTTAGGCGCGAAATAGGTACCCAACTGTTGTGCAGTGTATGTGTGTTCCCATTCTTATTCCATCATATCCTTTAAATCTTGTGTTTTCAGATTTTATTTCAAATTATCAACAAATCATCAGTAGCATATACCGATCGGATATTTCACTTACTTTTTCAAATTTTAAATTGATAAGTAAAATTTGTTCGAAATTTTGGTTGGAAATATAACTTTCATATTGCTAAAAAAATGATTTACCATATATTATAAAATATTATTTCGCAAATGAAATGGTTTTTTTAATTACTCTTGATAAAATGTCCAAATTTTTTATAGAATTGCGAATTTAATACAATTTAATAATATAAATTCAAATTAGAACTAATGGTTATTGTTATTCTTCCCCTAATTTCAATTGTTATAAATTGTAAGCTTTTTTCCCTTCTCATTATCATCTACAGCATCTTTGTATATATATACAAAGACAGTACTATAATTATATATAAAGATTAAAGGTTATATATATAAATATATCAAAACCTTTATATATATAATTATAGTACTGATTCTTTTTATGTAAAAGAAGTTCCGATATCTTCAGTTCAAAATATATTTCCTATAATGAACTCTAACCTTTTACGTTCCTATATATCGTTTTATAAAGATACGATGATAATACTGATAACAGTATTTGATGGCAGTACTTTACTGTCATTTGTGTATTGAACTACTCTAATCGAATTATTTATTTTAAGGAAGGTGTAGAATAGTTTTTTCAAGCCGAGATTATTTCAGCTTTTTGATTTCTGTTACGCAAAGCATTAAGGTACTATTCCAGTTTCATTGGCGTATCATATAATTACCGTAACACACAAATATGTTTTAGAGACATTCTTTTAAGCGATATTTGACAAAACTTCTAAAATTTGACTGAAATAACAAGTTTAATCCCAAGTTCAAAATGCTTTTTTAACATTGAAAGTAATAAGTTTTTTAGTAAAATAAACTTAATAATGTAATTCATTGTCTGCATCCTAAACTAGTGTTGCAGTATTTTCATGTGCAGATATTTTAGACATTTGATATCGTTTGATAAAAATTGGAAGTAATGTGCACATAAGTAACTGATGAGGTAATTAGAATTGATTCTTCAGTTTATTATTCCCGTACGTTTTCTATTTTGTGTCAGTGCAAAAATTCTCCACTATCATTTACATATGCATGAACATGTAATTGTGGTTGTGATATCAAAAGTTATAATGCAAGACTAACGTACTTAATGCAAATGAAATGGTAATTTTAAATGATTCAATTGATTGTCTTTCTAAATAGTAGGCTATTATGAATGGTCTGATTGTTGTTTTAGCATTGATATCACTAAAATAGGAAAGGAAAGAAGCAAATATCTCCGTTTGAAATGATCCTTGGGAACAAACAAAAAACAAACAATCAAAAAATTAATTGCAGAAGGAATTCTACCGATTCCTTTCCCGCCAGTTTTTAGCAACTGGCTGAACGGCAGCGGAAAATGTAAATGTTCGTTTGTTCGAAATTTTAAATCTCTGGAAGTTCTTAAACACGCGCCTTATCTATATAAAAACACGCATCGCTTCTTATGCAATGTTGTTTCGAAATTTCAAATCAATCGGTGAAGAATCTGAAATGTTGTATAAAAATGAACAATGCAGAAAGTAGACGTGTCAATAAATTAAGTCCATTCACTACTTCTACCTATCAGAGGTGTTACAGATAAAAAAAGTAGTAGGTATATCTATATATCAAAGCAATCGGTGAAGAATTTGATGTGGAAATGAACAACGAACATTTACATTTTTATTTATATAGATTAGTCGTAAAAAGTAGCTCTCGGTAAATGTTACACAATAGATTTCAATTGTAATTTTGATCGTGTTGATTTTAAAAATAATCGAAGGAAAAAAAAGTACTAATAAAGTTTCCAACAACAAACGGATAACGGAGATGAGCAACTCCAATAAAAAGGTTTGAATTGTTGGAGAATCTAATAGAGCTCCATGAAAGAGACGAAGATTATTTCTTTTTAGGATAAGTAATTTAAATGGTTCTTTACCCGAGTGGTTAATCTATAAGTTCTCATAACAGAACACTTTCACCTCAACTTCTTGCAAAACACTTAGGAGGGGTCGAAGAGATGGAGGAGGACAAAAATAGCTGCCGTTCGGTGTTATTTTGATCGATGAATATAGATAGAAGAATGATTTCCCACAAATTTTTTTCCTCTTTTCTATTCTGCGGTTTTTTTTTCTCTATCTTATTCAGTGCTATCTTCCATTTTCTAAATCTGGCTCACTTCGTTTTATCCATTTCTCTTATGCCAATAATTCCGCCAACGCAATTTTTTTTTTTTTTTTCTGGAACTCATATTTTCACATATATTACAGTAGGAGGGAAATATCTCACACTGCTCTTATGAATAGTCAATAACACTGAGAGAAATTTAAGTATTCTTTAAGTAGAAATTTTAATAAATATTAATTTAAGTAAGTATTCTTAAGTAAGATTATTTAAATAGATAATATTGGATTTATATATAAATATAAAGCATGAATACATGTAATCGATAATCACCTAAGTATAGGTAAGAAATGAAGTAGTATAATAATTGTAGAGGTATGTAATATAAACTGTATGGTATGATAAATTGGCCAACTGTCGGAAAAAAACGCAATAATTGCTAAAATAGATGTATATTATATGGCCCCGGAGATATACATTTAGATTACCTAAATTGAGTACGAAAGCAATTATCCAATATGAAATAAAAAAATATCACAGAAAAAAATGAATAGTTCAGAAGAGCAAAAATTGTTTATTATTTGTTAGTTCAGTATTATCGTAGCAGTTTGCAAGGAGAAATTTCACTGATCTCTTTTAAGACAAAATCAAGCATTTAAAACTTTTTATTAAGGTTATATTTGTTGGAATTTAAAATATTGTAATATCTTAACCGCTAAATATTTGGATTCTAAAAAAATTATTACATAATGACTGTTAGATATACTATTAGATTTTGGTTTGGATTCATACTTGTTTCATTCTAAAATATATAACAAAATAATTCTTTTTTTTCGTTGTATGAAGAAAAAAAAGAAACATTAGATGCCGGCTGATTAAAATATTACTATTATACTCTTAGTTTAAAATTCCTAGAAATGAAAAAAAGAAGTACATTACTTGAAGATTTCTTAATTTTCCTAAAATTTTCATTATTTTCTTTTCCTATTTTTATTAGTTTATACTTTTTCTTTTTTTTTTTTTTTTTTCAGAACTACTTCAAAAAGCAGTTGATCTGAGGGATTTTTAAATTGATCATAATTTAAGAATTTCTGCATTAACATGAAAGATTATGATGATCATATTATCAAATTTGGCATGATAACATGATCATATTTTATAATCAAATTTAATCCATTCTTTAAGGATTTAAATTCAGTAGATGCTATTTCACTTTTTTTTTTAGTTCCAGAAATTATATTCAGTAAAATTTACAGATCATTCTTTTTGGATGCATCAACAATCGTTAACGTTCGGAGGTTACCGGTGGCCAAAAAATGATTCAGCTGAAGTATATTATTTATTCTATTTATTTTGCGAGAATTTCTGAATCCTTGGAGATTGGTAGATGATTTTCCATAAAAGTCTGATGCCGGTATTACAAGTCTTTCGCGTTAGATGTATTGGAAAAGATCGGGCAATGTTAATAATTTGAGTGAAAATCACAGTAACTAATGATCAGTTGTTTATTTATGTATAGCATTTATTTTAGTATTTGCTACTTTTATACAACATGTGATTATAGAATGGAATATATAATCAGCGTGAAGCGAGATTCATTAAAAATTCAGTATCTTCGAAAGGTTCGTTTACGTTTATTATTAACTAGCTGGACCGCCACCTTCGCATGGTTAGGTCAGCTAGTCTATATAAGTAATAATGTAAATGCTCGTTTGTTCAAAATCTTAAACCAACGAAAGTTCTCACTGACTGCTTTGAAAATCTGACACAGCGTTCAAATATGCGCATGTTTCTGTATGTTTTTTTTTTTTTTTTTTTTTGCATGTTTTCTTTTTTTTTTTATTTGCGCAATATGCGCATTTTTTTATTTTTATATACTGCGTTGCTGTGGCTCAATCTGTTACTCTTTGTTCTTGACCCAAGAATAGCTCGTTCACTCAATCAGTCGTGATTCTTATAATTGGTTTGAATATTGGAAAATACTTTTTCAACTAATTCTTCTTTTGACGTCAATAAATTGCGGAACTTATGAGGCAATGAATTTCGTCCTGAGATCAGATCAACTACACCTTTCCTTCTCCCATTTCCAGCAATTGATGGGAGAATGTCTCAGCTGATTGATTGTTTTGCAACACGCATGTTTGTAGTTAGTTTTAACATCTTTATGTGTCGCCACAAAGTTGAAACTGACTTCTGATTGAACTTGAACTTGAACCTGAACTCCTGCTGCCTTCGAAGTGTGTGACTAAAATGACTGAAGTTCCGAATTCCTGACCTTTTAAATCCTTCGGAATTTCTCCTGTAACAGATCGCCTTATGATTGGTTTATCTTACATCCTATTACAGAAAATAAGCATGTGACCGTGCTAGGTTCAGTCCGTTCACTTACTTTTAGATGTTGGAGGTGTAACAGGTGAAAAAAAAGTGTCTATATAAAAACATATCCTATTCGATTTGTTTTAAAATTCCAAATCAATAAAGAATTTGAAACGTTGTGTTAAAATGAACAATGAACATTTACATTTTTATTTATATAGATTAACTTTAAGTTTTAAATTGGAGTTTTTGATATATAAATGTTTAAGTATAATAAATTTGTTTGTTATAAAACATCTAAGCAGATTATTTGAAGAAATTTTACAATTTTTTCAGGATGAAATCAAAGCGAAGTTTCAGAATAAAACTGCTTATATTTAAAGTTCAAAATAACTTTACCCCAAAATTTAAAATAGTGTATTTAAAGTAGTATAATATATTAATATTTGACTTTCAGAAGCATAATAGAAAAATTTCCCAATATTTCAGGACTTAATTTTGAATTGAATTGGTCTTTTGAGTTTTCAGAATTTCATGCCTCTACTTAGCTTCTTAATCCTAAAATTCTGCTACTAAAAGGAATCTTAAGTAATTACCAATTGAAATTGTGAGAATCTTCTATATCAAGCATTTATATCAAAAATTACCCGAATAACTACTTATCATGGAGAAGAGAATGCTTGCTTAAATTTTTTAGATGAAATGAATTTCTAGATCCATAATTTTTTTAAAACTTCCAGACAATGTGTGGAAATCTGACATAAATTTAATTATTTTTTGCTTGATCTATATTTTTCCTTTATTTTATATTGATGGATTTATACTTTCATTGCTTTTTTTAAAAGTAATTTATTCAAGCGAGTTTTTTCAGGGGAAACTGCTCACTTTTTTAACGGATTACAAATGCTAAAATCTACTGTACAAGGAACAGAGCGTGTTTCAGTCTTTCAGGTATATGCTTTTTTTGCAAGTATACCAAATTCCGTGGAAATCATTGAATGATTTTTTTGCAAAACCAGGATTACCTTAGCTTTATCATCTATAATTTTGTGTCGAAAATTGTAATAAAAACGCTTTTCAAAATTGAATAACCAATAATATTGATATTCTTATTGGTAGTAATCACCAATAGTTAAGACTGATTGTTTACTACATATGTCTTTACAGGATTCAGAGTACTCTTCGACATCGCAAGGATTGTTATCCGATGAAAATTTACCAACTTTGACGGGTATGCTCATTGATTATTGCTTGAAATTTGATTCTTATTTTAAATTCATGGAAGAAAACAAATTAATGTTACGAAAAATTTGCTATATTGCGATAGTTGCAAAACTATTTTTGACATTTCAAAAAGCATAATATTTATAAAACGAATACTACGGTAAGATTTTAAGAAAAAGTTAGGTTCTAATGTAAAAAACAAATTTATTTGATGCAGTGATACAGATTTACTGACATTTCTTTGGAATGAATTGATGGACACTTTTGTTCCCTTCTATTTTTCATACAGTTCTTTCACTCGCCTAACCTGAACAATTGTTGCATTGCACTTTATTTGTCTAGTTCTCCTATTTGTTTTGTATTAATGATCGTAGCATTATTCGAGACGATAGCATAGCTCTTCTCTGTTAAATATCTTTACCGTCGTTCTAGATTGTCCTGTAAGAGATTACTTGCTAGATGATATGTGTAGACCGATAAATTTCAATTATCCACGTTTTTTTCCGTTTAATGATAATTTAAACCGAAGCTTATTTAAATTTTTGATTTTATTATATCTTGAAGGGCTCATTACTCTTAAGATTTTTTCAAACATTGCTGTTTATATAAACTATGAAGTTTGCTATCATTTTTAATTTCAAAAATCAACAATTATAAGTCTAGTTCGAATTGTCCAAAATAATCTTTGAATATATTATAAGTTTAGAAAGATGAAGCAAGTAATTAGAAATTTATTTTTCAGCTATCAATTTGAATGTGAATCCACGTGTCGAAGATATACGTAAACGAAAAGCTCTAAAAATGCGAAATGTGGTGGATGAAAGTTTACGACCCATAGATATGATTAAAACTGAACAAGGTGAAAACCCCTTGAGAAGATTAGTTGGCAAAGGACAAAATAGAAACAAAGTTGAAGATAGAAACACTTCAAAAGATTCAGTTGGTGGTAGAAATCAAGATGAAAATAGATCTGAAATTGAAATTAAATGCAACAAAAACTTCTCAATAGATTATGGAAAATCAAATGAAAATGAAGGCGAAGTTAAGTGGATCGAAAACGATCTTAGAGATTGCGATTGCTGTAAAAATTTGGATGGAAGTAGATATAAAGCTAAATGGGGTAGAAACTTTCCGACTGGTCAAAAAGACTATGGAAAAACGAACAAAAATGGACGGAAAATTAAACGGAATGAAGATAATTTTAGGAGTCAAAATGATGAAGAAGCAGGTGAAAGTGGAAGCAAAATTAAATGGTATGGAAATATTCTAACAGATCAAAGTGATTATAAAAAATCAAATAGAAGTAGAGATGAAATCAAATGGAATGGAAATGAGTTTAGAAATCAAGTTGATAATGAAAAATCAGACGGAAGTGGAGATGAAATTAAATGGAATGGGAATATCCTTAAAGATTCAGATGATATTAAGGAATCGAATGAAAAGAGAGATAAAATTAAAATGAACGGTAATATTTTGATCGATCACAGTGATGGTGAAAGATTGGATGAAAACGGAAATAAAATTAAGTGGAATGGAAATGCCTACAGTGGTCAAGATGGTGATCTGGATGGAAATAACGGTGATGTTGAATATAACGAAAATATCTTTGGACGTGAAAATCATGATGAAGAATTAAATGAAAATGGAGGTGAGATCGAATGGAATGGAAATGACCTGATAAATCAAAATGAAGTTGAAGAATCGGATAGGAATGTGGAATGGAATGGACAGAATGGAAATGCTGCGAGGCATCAAAAGGGCGAAGAAGAATCGAACAACGGTTTTCCACGGAAGACAAAAACTTTAGGACTTCTATGTCGAAAGTTCGTTTTAATCATTAATCATCTTTCATATCGAATTGTATGTAATTCAAAGATGACTTGAGTTAATCATTTAGATTTAGAAAATATTTAATACACTTATTGTTCAACCGTTCACTTTTTATAAAATATAAACTTTGTATTTTCTTCATTTCTTTTTATTTTTTACTGTTAATTTGTTTCTTCTTTATTCGGATTTCCTTTGTTTTCTTCACTAGTCTTTAAGGAATTCATATCCCACAATAGAGGAAGAAAGAAATATAGTTTAATTGAAATTTTAAATTTTAACTTCAAGAAATTTAGTAATAATTCAAGTTAATTGCAAATGTATGTTCTGTATCCATTCATCTCTTTACAAAATATTTGAAAAACAGAAAGATTAGAGTTTCTTTATCATTTCCGAAACTTTCAGATTTTTTCTGAAAGTACTTGAATATGTAGATTCCGGAGATGACAAAATCAATCTCGAAGTAATCGCATGTTCTATGGGTATGTTAAAAATCAAAAAGTTCAATAAACGATTAAGAAACAGTAAGACTAGGGAAATGATAGATTTGTTCTTCAGTAACAATATGCGGACTTTATTATAATTTGAGATATCAATGTAATACTTCCTCTATATCCTATTAAAGAATATAGTTGGCGTTGGACAAAGATGTATCTTGAACCTTTCTTATAGTCTAAAGATGCTGAAGTAAATTTAAATGCCAATGACTTGGATTGGAATAGTTTCAGAAGTTGAGAAGCGTCGAATCTATGATGTTGTAAATGTCATGGAAGCTCTGGGAGCTATGGAAAAATCACATAAAAGTTTCTACACTTGGAAGGGTTTAGATAATTTGCCATCTACTCTCCATACACTCAAGGTATATCTGATCTGTGTGTTTTGGCAACAAACAATTTTGAAAAAATCAAGTCAATAGATTCTGAAAAATGCGTTTTATTTGATTTTCATTTTCTCCAGTCTTTCAAAAAACAACTGATATAATGGATACGGCTGAGCGAATTAAATGTATTTCAGTTGAAAATGAAAAGAGATCAAAAAATTTTCTACGTTTTTCACCGTGCTTTTCAGAATTTAAATTGTGTAAAATGTCAAATTTACCATAATGTTTCATTAAAATTTTTTCGAAAAATGAAGTAATGAAAAACTTATGAAGTATCCAAACATTTCGAAATTTTTTTTAGATAGAAGCAGAAAAGGAAGGTATATATGAGAAAGTTTTGCTGACGCAGCATATAATGACACGATTCATGGAAGTGCCCAATAAGAATGGAAATGGTAATGGTGGGTAACTTTTACTAATCAGTTCATAAAAATAAGTTTTTTCTTCCTTTTTTTTAGAAAAATGTGTAGTTACTAGTGAAAGATATTTCTCATTGAGTAATTTATAATTTTGAATGATAAGGAAATTTATAGATAGCGAATTTATAGGCTTCGACTTAATGACAGTATCACATTTCTTGTATTTGAGTAATTGTTATCCAGATAATTTGTTAATTACTGCAAATGTTTAAAAAATTATATAATCAGTGTTGTACTCTTAAGCATCTCCCAGTGAAGCTGGGCCATCGCGAACATCTGATGATAAAATCATTTCGACTTTGGAACGGTCGAATTCAATAGGAAATAAAGATAGCGGGTCTGTCTCATCAAAACAATCTGGCACAAAGAAGAAAGAAAGCAAACGTCAGCGTGGATTAAATTCGCTAACATATTTATGCAAATATTTTTTCAAGATTTTAATTGTCGGATTGGTTAGTTTCTCTGTTATTATTACAAGCAACTCTTCTCTAATTCTTAATTATGACTTTATTCTCAAATGATCTCTAAAAGAATCGGAAATAAAAAATGCAGATAGAAATAACAAAACGATATTTAATGTCAAATTAAATAGACAAATCCATGGTTAATGTTGAAAACTCTCTTAATTTTCTTTTTTTTTTTTTTCGTTTATTCAATATGTGAATAAATGATATTGCCATCAATTGTCTGAAATGCTTGCAGGATTATCAACCTGATTATAAAGTGAGTTTGGACGTTGCCAGTACCATACTAATTAAGGATCCCGAAATTGATGGTTGCAAGCCGCCAGATCGTAGTAAATTTTTCTTTAAAAATTCGCTTTTCTTAGAGATCTTTTTTTAAAACCTGTGGCAGCAGACTGAGATAATCGTAGAACAATCAAAAATTTGAACGAAAATAAATTTCAGAAGCAGATGAAATTATTAGCTGCATAATTTTGCAAAAATTCATTGAATTTGTTCAATTAAAATCATTTTAATTCGGATTTAAATATTAGGTCGATGCCGACGCATCTACGATGTTGCCAATGTCCTGATTTCCCTACGATTAATTGAACGCAGAATGTTTACTTTTGGAACGAAGAAAATTCCACTCTTCGTTTACTGTGGTCCCAATATTACTGGTAAAATATTATCAAGATTTCTTAATTTATACATTTTCTTTCCATGAATTGATAGTGCATCGTAATGGAAGAAGATTTTTAAAATAATTTCAGAAAATGGCAAATTCGATTTCTTCTGTCATATTCGCTTCAATAAACTGTCCGTAAAATTGAAAAATTCAGAAGAAAAGAGGGCATATGAAGTGGAAGAAGAAAATTTGGAAACATTTTTTCTCAAGCAGTAATGAATTGATTTTATATCGTTTTTAAATATTTCATGTCTACATCTGCTATTCTTCAATTAAAAATTATCACTGAATTAAAAGAAGGATAATAAAGCGAGAGACACATAATTCAGCACTTTCAAATTACAATAATTTGTTAACGTATGTATGTGTTTAAAATGTGCGTCATGCATAATGAATATGCTATGTACTGTTGTTTTGCAGTATTGACATTTTGTTTAGAAAGGAAAAAAAGAAGAAAGCCGAATCATCCGCTGAAATTGGCGAGCCAGCAAAGAAGCGAAGTCGAGTTGAAGAGACAGATCCAGTTCGGGAAAGCATAGATTTCGGTAAAGAGAATATTCCATCCACTCTGATTAATCAGCGTATTGCACCAGACAGTCCTTTGGTCGTATCGATTGTACGCCCTCAACCTCAGGTAAGGGCCTAAAGTATCTTTTAGTACCTTAAATTTTGTTTATATTGGTTCAGATTTTATCTTTTTAGATCTTCCTATATTATTTTTAGTGATTATTGTTTTCTCTGCCAATCTGTTTGCATTATTGTGTTTTTTATCTAAGAAAGTAATGGCATTATGTCATGTGTAGTTGTATAAAATTACCCAATTATTTCAAGTTTAGTGCTGCTGTCTTTTCATCATAGTCGCTATTGAATTTTGACCTCCGGAATCTACTAATAGTTGATGCAGTTGAATTAACTGTGATCCCTTGGATACTGTATCATAACGCAATGCAGTTTTAAATCGTTCGAATGATCTTAAACCGTTGATGGATTCTGGAGCTTAGATTTAATCTTTCGTTAATATACTTATAGAAAAAATAATTTTTTTGAAAGGGAATTTTTTCAGAAATTTACTGATTTAAGATCAGTTCTTGCTTCCCAGACGTCCTCATCTTTCAACGCTTTGCAGTCAATTGTCCAGCAGCCGAGATTTACTCAATTTATACCATTGCCTATCTGTCCAGCAGGATTTTTACCATTCGATCCGAATATGATCTTTCTGAATAATGGGGTTAGCACGACACGGATTCCTATGCAACAAAATTTCAATTACTTGAATACTTATCCGTTGTCAACGATGGCTTTTTCCCAACAACCACGTGGTCCAGTAATTGATACTGCAAATATGAGTTATGCTGCTTATAACAACAGCAACAGCAGTTTTACCTCTCCAGGAAATATTCTGAGACCTTCTTTGTTTAATATCGATGCAATATTGGGTAACAGGGAGACTCATGAAAATAACCAAGGTTAGGATTCTCTTGCGGTAATAATTCATTTTTTTTTTTAAGATAATAATTTAATTTAGAAAATTAAATCTGGCTTTCGAAATTGTTGCATATTTTTTGCAATTTGTAACCAATATTTATTTTAAATTCTTTTTATTTCTCTATGAATATATTTCAGTAGCTGATGAAATAAAATTTGCGGCTTCTATCGATTAACTTTGATCCAACAGGTCAAAATGCATTACTTCGGCAGTTTTGTAAGTTTATACTTTTTTATACTTTATTTTACATTTTTATTGCTTCGTTTATTCTTTTCAAATTTTGTAACAAATTTTGAGACGAGGTTTTTTTTTCAGGTAGGAAAGAGAAAATAACAATTCTGAGCTATTTAGCTGCTCCTCATTCAAATGAAAAACAATATGGTTAATCCATCAATAAATTTTAACATATCGAATTGGAAATAGAAACAACATTCACATCCAGATTTGCCGATTTCTTTTTCCTTTCTTAGTTATGTTCCTTTCCCGACAAATGTTTCCTTTAGAATGCTATCAAGGATTTATTTTTCTTTTTTTCTGCATGTAATAATTCATTGGAAGTAGTGATGATGCCAATGCGGTCATCAAAATTTTTTTTTAACGACTGCAAGAAAATGAAGAAAACTTTCTTTTTCAATATATTTGTGTAATTATAACATATTTATATAATTTAACACATTTATATAATTTTAACATATATATGTGATTTTAATATATTTATATAATCCAGTATATTTTTATAATTTTAATTTTGTTTTCTTTTCCCTTTCCTCCCTTTCTTTTCATCTTTTTATCTCGTAGCAATATTTTAATATTCATTTAAATAGTATTAATTAATGTGATACATTCTTGGACATTCTGCATATTACCAATTTTAGAAAAATTTTGATTATTGTTTGATGTGTATATATATTTATATTCTTATTGTAGATTTGTTACGATAATTTTTTTCCTCGATTCAGTTTGCCCTATTTTCTCTTCTTTCTTTGAGTATTTTGGCACTTTGTAATTGTATTTAATTATGCTTTGAACCTATCTTAATATATTAATTGGTATTTTAATAGCGGTGAAGCGTTTGTATGCTGGTTTTGCATAAAACTATTATATGCATTTATTTATTTTCTTCTGGATTTAAAATATTTTATTTAATAATTTTAGATTTCTTTACTTATTGGTTTTTGTCTGGTTTGTACTGTGCTTTTCTTATTTTTGTTAGGTATGAAGTTGATCGAAGATTTAATATATTGGATGTTTCAGGCTTTGCAGCTCTGCTTCTTTATTATTAAATAAATATGGTAATTTGCCATATTTTGATTATTTAATTCTTTTTTTGAACTTTTCATGGTGAATTTTATTATTCAGTTCATGTTATTGTTTTTTCTAAGAGAATTATTCTCGATTTTGCTTTAATAAGCTGATATTCATGTGTACAGAATTAAATTTTTATTATTGTTGAGTATTTTTTCTGATTTTTGTTTTATGACTTTTATTATGCCCATGTAGATTGATTTTTGAATAATATTTTGAAAAGTGTAGTTTTTTCTGGACTTTTATTATTTTTCATTATTTCGTTTAAATTTGTTATTCATTTCTATATATGTGGTTGTTTAAGTTGAATAATTTTGGGTTTTTACCAGCAGTCTTTAAAGTTTCAATTTCTTGTTTTAGCCAAGACTTTCAATTTAGAATTTTTTAGTATACACTAAAATTAGTTCAGAAAGCCAGTGTACCAATTAGACGAAACGATAGTCTAGAAATAATAATAGATCAGAGGCTCGTATTTCTATTTCGATTGTTGACAGTTTTTAATTATTTTTTGAGAACTATCATTGTTGGGATTGTATATGGTAATACTTCACTTATTTACTTTAATAAAAAAATGACATTAATCTTGCATGTTAGTATTATTTTAATATAGTCAGAGATTGAGGAATTAAAAAGAAATTGACAAAAATGGACGTTGATTGTGGAAACAAGGAATTTGGTGTTAAAAGTAGTTGTTGGAATAGATTACCAGATTAGTCGTTCGAACACCGTGATCAGTTTGCAAAAACCAAATCATTTTCCCATTTTCAAATGGTTCCAACGGGATATTTGCGGATTTGTTTTTAAGCATTAGAATCAACTTTTCATAATTTCACATTATTTATTGGCTATAACTGTTACGAAAAAAATAGTTTAAACTATTGAATTGAGTCGAATATGAGAATGATAATCGGAAGATTTGAATGAAATGGTTGGACATGTAAGAGAAAGATTGACTCCAGCTGGAACTTTTGAACAAAAAGGAACTGAATAGCTAGATGGATCAATTAGTTATGTGGAAGGGATGATGCATAATCATATATCAAATATTATTTTGATCTCCTAAAAATGATTATAAATTGGAGGGATGTAAAAGAAATGGACAAAATAAGTACTATTCATTTCTTGTTCTTGCATGGTATGTAGGGAGTTTTCTTTATGCCAGTCATTGTGTTTATGGGTGAAATCGTATATTTGCTAGATTGATAAATTTTTTTTTTTTATCTCCTTGGGTTTGTCAATAGAATAAAGATAAGCAACTATCAAAATTGAATTTTTCAATTCAGATGCTCCATCTGTAAGCTTTTATAAATGGAGCATCTGAATTTCGGTTGAAATATTTTGAGAAGAGTAGTTGAAATTGTTGAATTATATGAAATAGATAGGATATGGTACCAAAAGAAATTGTATAACCTTGAAGAAGTGTGATATTTATGGCATAGAATATTGAACAAAACAATTGAGATTTCTCCGTATCATTTCCCATTTTACATCGAATATTGAAAATTTACCTATTGTTTGAAAAGCTTGTTTAGAAGTTAAATCGCAGAGTTTTTGCTATTTTGCTTTTATGGTAAAGATAGTTATATTATTCAAGCATTCTTATTTTTACGACTTTTTTATATTTGTTTTTAAAATATATTGAGAAAACTATCGAATCATGTCGAAGAAGTTGTCTCCAAAGAAGCCTTCCAAGAAACAAATTCCAGCACCAAATCCAAGTATGCCATCTCAGGAAGTACAAAAAAAGCCTAGCAGTTCTTCTTTAATAGATCCTGAACAACCTGGACCCTCACGGAAAAGATTCCCAGAAGTATGTTGCTTGGATAAGAGGAAAGATGAATAGATCAGAATCGAAATTGACTGAATAAAAAGAAGTTGGACAAATTCATAAGTTTAAAAGCTAATGAATAAATCAGCTTCATTGATGAGTATCTTAAATTGTCATTAGTATCGAATTAAATTCCACAAAAGCATTTGTACTAAACCATGAAATATTAACTTAATATTAGACCAGTATTTGCAAGTAAATTACAACTTTTTGTTATATGTTAAAACTTATTAAAAGATGTCAAATGGTTGATTTGAATATTGAGGCGAGAGATAATGTTAATCAGAAATCAGATATTTTAAGCTATCAGTTATTCATAAAATTTCGAAATAACATGAAAAAGAAAGTGTGGCCCGGATTTTAGTTTTTGCAGCTTAGATTTAAATTTTTTTCCAAAAATAATTTATCATATTTCAGCCTAGAATCCCATCAGCGCCACCAAAACGACCTTCCCAACCCACCGCACAAAAGAAATCTCAAACAATGGATGAGGTAATCACTTCGGAATACTTAGGAAAAACTTGGTAGATAAAAAATTCATTGAAAATTTTCCACTGAATATTAGCAGACAAATGAAAGCTATCTTCTTTTGTGAACTATGCTGAGTAAGTAGCAAAATATTCAATAAGTTACTGTAAAATTTAATCAAAAGCATAAAGCAACTGAAGCTAACTAGTTTCAAAAATCGATTCATTTGTGCTAATAGCTAATGGCGGATGCTAATGAATGAATAACTGTGAAAAATTCTTTTTTTGAGGATGCCAAGTACATGTTGCGACGTGAAATAACTTTGAGTGAAATGCTTTTGCGACGTGAATCTTTATTTGTTGATGCGCCACTCAACATAGGTTGGTTGATTGATTTTGATACATAAAATTTCAATTTTTGAATTTAAACTTCTTGAAATGGAAGTCATATAAAAGTGAAATACTTTGACGATATTATACTTCTCTTAATATTTTCTACAACTTTTTTTGCAAAATTATAGCAAAAAAAATGTCTACTAAGGAACAAAAAAGAAAAAACATTCGTATGGAATAATCTGTTTGTGACTGCTTGACATTGACAATAAATTCTTGACAAGCTTACTCAATCCACTTCTATTTTTTTTCTGATTTCGTGAATAAATTTCAATTAAATTTAGGACATTTGAATAGACGAACTCATTGTCATGTCTTCATAGTACATAGTTTTATTGATCGAGCAACTTAACTCTTTCATTTATAACCTTACTTGAACATGGCCATTTGTTGTAATTGTGGATATATTTTTTATTTTTTGTTTTTTATCATATAAAATTATTAACTCAATTCAATTTATACTGATGATTTTCCATTTTTTTTTAATTCAAAAGGAAAAAAGAGAAAAGAAGTAAGCAATTAAAATAAATATGTATATTTTTAGATCCCGATGTGAACAGAGATCCGCCGCTTCAGGAAAGGCGACGGGAACCTTTCCAGGAGAAGTCACACGAAGAAAATACTCAGAAACCACATCATCATTAAATAATTCCTAGATCTATTTGGATCACAAATTTATAAGTTGATATAATTACCTTGTTACAGAAGTGTTGCACAAATTTGTCATTTTATAATGATTTCCTCATCATAAATGATTTTAAATTGTTTTAAATTAAAATTGAATAATTTTGACATAACATTAAAGGTACTATTAGTTGTTTTAATTTTTTAGACTATTTTTTTGGAGAATAATCTGTTGTCTGCTATTGATACTCTTTGACAATAACATTACTTAAGTCGGAATATAAACCTTGCTTAGTGTTGATCATTGTTCAAACTAACCAAGAATACAGTTTGCCAAACATTTGAGAGAATTTCGAGCCTTATTTACTGGAATGAATGAGGAATCTAAAAACTGATCGGAAAATTCTTTTTGATCGCCATGCTTGTTCATCGCTTCAATCTTGTATAATTTAATTGAAAATATTGCAAACTCAAATTTAAATTGTCATTTAAAATCTAGTTATTCTTAAGAAAATTATCATCAATTTTTTTTTTTTCTTACTGTCTTAAATTATTCGATTTATTATATTCTTTAACTGGTATTTCTGAAGCAGAATGCAGTTGAAATGTAGCCATTTAAGTTATGTATAAAATAAATATTGCACCATTTATTCTGTCATATTTTCATGCTGAATCGATTTTTGTGTTTTTATTTCAAAATGAATTAAATTGTAAAAGCTTCTTTAGATTGTAGTTTCAGTAGGAAGAAACCATTATTTGAATAAAGCAATGCTTGTGGGCTTGAGCCGTTCGAAAATTTTAAATTTCGACCTATTTAACTCAACATTATTCATGATTTTATGAACAATAAAATGTCATGCTCACATAACTGTACATTTGGCTATTATTTTTTTTATATTGGCCAGTGTATGAGTAGGATTTTTTAATAATTTTCGTGTGTAGAAATCGTTCAAGCATTACTCCGAACATTTTATTTCTTTATTTTCTGAAAAGGTTGATTAGCGTTTTAAGACAGAAATAGGCTTTAAGTCATTTTGAACAAAAACAAATCCTGAAATGCCTATAGAAATGAAATTGTAATTGTGTGTTTGATCCACAAGTAACGTTGTTGAACATACAAATAATGATAATGTTTATAATTATGCATTTAGAATTCGTATATTTATTATATATTTATTAAAAATATATCAAAGATTTGACTTTTTGAAGTGAAATTTCGCTGATCTTATCATAAACCATATCCAACATTAACTTATCACGATATTTAAGTTAAGAAAACTCTAGATACTATAACTTAGCTACTTGATAAATAAACTAAATTATAGATGCATTTATTCATTTATTAGTTGTGATTGAATTCAATCAGACCAAAAAAAAAAAAAATAAGATAAACAGTAGTGACAAATATGTAATTTTCATGCTCTCAAGGTAAAATTTCAGCATTTTTCCGGTTGTTGGAAACGAAAAACTGATTTAGTATTTTAGAAGTTTAAAAAATGAAAGAGAATGATAAAATCTTAAGATGAGAAATTCAAAAAGTCTTCCATTCACTTTATCAATCTTTTTCATCATTTTCTCCTAATTGTAACGATAAATATTAGTCAGTTCGAACTGGCATTATTTAAAGTACTTTGAAGTACTAAGACGCCATTACGTGCATTGCCTTGAATCGATAAAATTAAGTTCTATTAAGTTTCATTTAATTTTTTCATATATTTTCATTGAATAATCATTCAATTCAACCATGAATACATAATTTTCTGAAAAACAAGAACACACCAAGCAGACAATAACAAATAGACACAGGAAAACTAACTAGTAATGACCACCGCTGCTCAGAAACTCATCTCCCCAAAACCTAATAAAAAACAGAACTAAAGATGTCTTTTCCTTTGGCTTTCTAGTTGGTAATGAAATTAATTTTGTCTGTACAGTATGTTTTGTTTTATTATGGGTTTTAATTACTTTTTTTTGGGTTGGTTCCACTTTTATTTTCTTTTTTCAAATGCTTATTAAAACTCTGACATGCTATTCGCAAGCTAATTTCTCTGTTAAAAGATGTCTGTTAGTCAGCCGATCATAATCATCGCAAATTTTGTGGCAATTTTTTTTGATTTTAAAATTAATCTAATTACCATTAACGTTGACAATCTGATGATATCAGTCAAATATCAACTCAAATTTAGCAATAATTATTTCCAAAAAAGAAATAAATGTCTCATTTGTTTATTTTCATTTATTTTTCACTTTTTTGGATATTATCTCGCATTTTTATTTCCATTTTTATTTGCAGTTCGTACAATTCGAATCACTTCATCGGTGCTATCATTAATTAAAATATTCCAATTCCTTAACTTTAACATATAGTTTCTTATAATTATAAAACTTTACCATATAATTGTTATATAAAATCTTTTTTCATTTCTAGAATATCATATCATTTTTCTCTTGGATAATGAAAGAATTGGAAGATTTTGATGATGATCTCACTTTAGATCAATGCAGTCACATGAGTTGTAGAAAAATTGAAATTAGAATTTAAAAAGTGGTGATAGGAAAGTATGAAAACGATTTAATAGGCATGTTGACATGAAAATTCTTCAAATGGAAGAAATTTCTATCACGAATTATGTAAATGAAAACATTTTTGTTTGTTCAGTTTGACAAATAGAATTTTCAAAGCAAATGAAGCAGTCGAAATGTATCAGGACAAATATCATATCTTATAAAATGATAAAAATTGATGATTGTTTCAAAGAATGGTACTTAATCAAAATCGCCAAATCAATATCATCAAGCGCTCGATGCTTTTTGCGAAAAAATTATTCATCTTTCAATACTAATAATTGTACTATACCAAAAAAGCTTCATATAAATGAATAATCAATGTTAGCAGATAAAAATAGAAGAAAAGAGGAAAAAACCGTAAAATTTAGCAATCCAATAACATAGAAATAAAATATTACATAAATATCTCTTTATACTAAATTTTTTCACTTTTCCCTGTTTTGTGTGTCTGGCTGCAGTTAATCTATATAAATATTCGTTTGTTCAAAATCTGAAATCTCCGAAAGTTTTTAAACATTCGCCTTATCTATATTAGTTCGAATCTTGGATATCAGAAAGTTCTTATCTGTTGCTTTGAAATTTTGACAAAACATTGTATTTGAATGCGTGCATGTTTTTATGCACACACTTTGCTGCAGCTCAGTCTGGATAAAAGGAAAAAAAGAAAAGAGAAAGCGCAAGTTTCTATTATTGAGGAAAAAATTTGGTAATTTAGAATTTGATTTGCAGTTGGTTGGATCGAAGATTGATTCCTGCTGTTGTGATTCGGCTAGATCAGCAATAGGTTGGGGAAGTTCTTGTATCTTGTGTAAAGAAATTAATGCTGTTTCAGAAAAGTTTTATTGATTGATGAAGGAGTGATTGTTTCGTAACAAACAATTATCAGAGAATATCCAAGCAAATTGATCACTGGATTATTCTTTACTTTGTTGCTGGTAGAGAAGAATACTGTTCAAGTGAATTGCTGGATTGTTGCCACTGTTGTGTTGATTTCCGTGAGTTTTGATCTTGGTAATAACAAAATTCAACTTGTAACAAAAAAAGAAGTTTTCGCAGATGTATTATTAGTTGTTTCGAGTTTTGATCTAGCACTTTCTATCACTTAAAAGAAGTGGCTTAGGCTTATTAATAGTTTAGTTTGACCTAGTATTTAATTTTTGTCACTATTGAATAAAGCTTTGACCTATTTCAAAAATATCTCTTTCTCTTTTTGATAACTTTCGCAACAAATTAATTATAAATTAATCAAAGAAAAAAAATAAAAAAATCTGAACGATTACAGGCTTCGATGATTTCAAAAAAGATAACATTCAGAATGAGAAAACTACGAGTAATCATTGAACAGATCACAGCGGTGATCTTTGATATTGCCATTCTTTGTGTTAACAAAATATCAGTCAATAATAAATGAAAAGATCAACAAATGGGTCGCATAGCCATCAGTTGTGGGCAACAAAACATTAAACCCTTTCCACCTATCATTTATAACGTATTCTATTGATAAAACATTTATCACTTCAATTATTTATCAATGGAACATACACAAATTCTCACTTTTTTTTTTCATTTGTGTCAATTTGTTTAATGAAAACATCCATCAATTTTTCGATTTCACTATTTATAAGGAAGCAAGCAAATAAAATCGGCATATTTTCAAAAAATTTTCATTTCTTAGAAGAATTCCTTTCATTATCATTTAAATGCCTCTATAAAAAAAAAAAAATAAATTTGAAAAACTAAAATATTTTTTCGATCATGTTTTACTTAAAATGTGAAAAACATATAATGCACATAATGCAAAAAATTGCATATTATATACATCAAATACATTAAGTTTTTTGTCATTAGTCACTACAAAAATTCCGCTAAGATCAAAAAGAGGCTTCAGTACCCTAGCAAGAAGGTTAGCAAAGTTTGTCAAGTAGTTTTTATTATTACGAGTCGAACTGTTCTGAAAATATAGCGGGAATTTTATCTATTATTTCACTCACGTTCGCTTTGGTTTGGATATATTCTGTTTTGCCACCTTTTAAAATTAACCTAGCACCTAATCTAAGCAATATGTTGACAAATTTGCTGCTAACCACAACTCTACTGCTGGTTTCCGAGCCATTAACTGACAATTTTATGTCTTACTTATGCACATATCAATCCATGTTACGTAGGTAATTTTATCAATTGATACGCTAGTTGTGTTTTCAATATTTACTCTAGAAACCTTGGTACTAAGGCCTAGCCCTAAGTTCATTAGCATCAGGAGAAAATCTATATATTTTATGGTAATTCTTAGAGCTTATTTGATGTCAGATAGTTTGTCAATAGCAAGGCAAATCAGAAAAATAGTGAGAATTACTACAAACAATCTGACAGTTATTTCAAGTAAATTTGATCTTCGCGTCTTTAATTATCATTAGAATTCCAGCTTTTGTAATAATTTTTTGCTTTTTGGCTAGGATGATGCAAATCTTTTGTGCTCAAAAAATTAAATGTATGTTTCACCTTTATTTTTTTATCATTAATTGGCACTGCATTATCAGTATAATGAATCCATATGTGCCACTACTGAGGTCTTAATTTAGGTTCGGGAATACTATCATATGCAACCAATCTTTTTCATGTATTCGATTCATAGTAAAAGTTTTCACTCTTATCTCTTCCTACAAATTTACCTTTTCTAAGCCAAGAGTTCGTTTTAGTATGGGCGAAAGTGGTAAAAAGAAAAAATCAATTTAGATATACTTCTGAAAACTGCAAAATAAGAGAAGATGGATTTCTTTGTATCAATAAGGATAAACAAGATTATAAACTTGATTTTTTGATAAAGAAAATGCAATTCACATCTCGGATGTGACATTTAAATATAGGTGTTATTTTATTTACAGCATTTTTAGCTACATGTGCAAGCGATCGTTACACTGATGTGTTTATATTATGAAGCTCATTAATGAAAATTAGTACTGTGTAACTTGAATCAAACACAATTAACTTTTCTATAGATGATGCTATATATTCACTTCGTTTTATAACTTTTACCGCTGATCAGTTTTATCTCTTATCAAATATACTTTTATGTTTACTTTTCTAACTGTTCCAATCTGTTACTGTTGTACTTAGTAATTTTCGCATCTTACTACTAGAAGTAGCTTCTTGTAATAGTCTGTACTCTAATACTTTTCCTTTATTTTCATTGTTATCAGTTGAATTTTGATGCTTTATCATTTACATTTCAAATTTCGGAAAATCTTTCACACGCAGTTTCTCATTGAATGCATATGCAAGAAGTAGGAAAAAAGTATGAAGATAAAATCTTTAAACGAAGTTCGGACTTTCTGCTTCCCGTTTTTTTTTTTTTTTTTTTAAATCTTTAGAACTCGACTTTTTTTTTTAATATTACTAAAAAAAAAAATCATTTTATTTTCATAATTTACACTTTCATTTGTTTACGAATATAAAACTCATGCACTATGCAAGGTTAATGATTCGATTTATCAATAAAATTCTGCAAAAAAAAAAGAAAAGAAAAAAATTTTATGAGTAACAATAGCAAACAAGTTCACTTTTCTAACGATATTTTCTTGTTTGATACTTAAATCGTTAAAAAAATGATAAAACTTTTTAGTAAATAAATTGCAACACAATAAGAAATGTGAAATAAAACTTGTCATCTTAAACTACAGCATTCTCCATGAAATATTAATTGGTATCACGTATAAAAGTAAAAGCGAATGATTTAAATTCAAAAAAAAAAAAAAAAAAATTCGATGGATTGAATAATACTATGATATCTTTTTACTATGTCAAAGCTTAGTTTTTAAATTTTACAATTTATTCCGGTGCTTTCTTTTGAATCCCATCTCAATTCATCTTAGAAACTTGCTTAGAATTTATAATTTATGCTTATGTTTACTTTAAATTTCACTCCAATTTCTCCTAAAAACTTGTTTCAATATTTTCAAACTCAATCAAGACATATGACGTGGAAATTTTTCGAAACAAAACAATATCAGCAAAATTTATTTTATTAAAAAAAAAGGGTTGTTTCTTTTTAAGATTAATCTTTTTGTTTCATTCTTTTATTCAACAAAATAAACCAGTCAAGTTCTTTTAGCATCTTAACATTGTCTTTCCTTTCAATAATTTTATAATCCATTCATTTTTGCTACAAGTGCGTCAAGAAAAAAATATCTATGATATTAGAAATTCAATTTATTTATTTTTGGTATTATTTGTTTCCTCATTTTTTTTTTTTTTTTTAATGATTTGGCTTACCCGTAACAAATTATTATCTCATAATTATATTATCAAAGCATTAATTGAATAATTTCGTTGTAGTTGAATTAATTTCGTGTTATTTATTTCTCTACATTTATCATTTGCTCTTCTATTTCTTCTTTGTTGGAAACCTTTATTCGTAAGCAATCGAAATAAAAATTTGATCTCTAATCCTATCAACTTTATACTTTGAAATGAAATAGAAAATATTTAAATATAGAAGTGAGCATTGCACCAGCTTCCTTTTTTTTCTTTAATTTATCTATAATTTTTGGAAATCTAATCATATTTGGGAAATTTTTCAAGCACATAAAAAAGAGGATGGAATAGACAACTGTCAAGATTTGTTTTAATGAATAAAAATTGTGATTTAATAATGGACTTTAGCTGTTCGACATTGCTCAAACAATCCATAGTTTTTATGAAATGTTTTTACCAAAAGATGCAAAAGATAGGAATGAAACGCTCATTGAATTGTTTTATGAGCATGCTCTTTCTCGAGAACTTATTATCCCTTTGTTATTGGGAAAACAATTGGGCTCAATAATTCTCCAAATTCTTTTTCGAGTTATTTACTGATTATTTAAAAAAAAAGAAAAAAAAAGAAAGAAAAACAAGAAAAAAGAGCTTTTTTCTCTAATAAATTCTCAAGAGAAACTATTTATTTACAATACAAATTTAAAAATCTAAAATCCATGAAACGATATATTTACCTTGCACTTAACCATCCTATTGGTTACATTTATGCATTGAAATTGACTACTTTTTTATTCCTAACGTAAATGTTCGATTATTTGTCACTTTTGTAAATGTTTGGTTATTTCTTTCGTCTAGATGAATTCTTAACAGATCACTTATCATTATACAGCTATGCTTTTCCTGAAAGTCTTTTTCATTTAAAGAATATTTAATTGTATAAAGTGAAGAAAAAACGAAAAATTTTGAAACAAAAAAAAAGAGCAAAAATTGGAGTAGGGAAAATTTCGATTTTTGCCTAAACTTTGTTTGTGACATAATTTCACAAAATTTTCTGCTATTTTCCTCTGCTTTAAAATCTTCATAAGCACATAACTTTGGTATCCATTAACTATCATGATAGAAGACTTTTGAATAAGTGAAAATGATATGAATAATATCAGTGTCCTTTTATGCTACACTTGCTTTCTTTGTTTTAATATTTATTTTAACGTTTCAAGACATCTAACTTGACTACATAAATATTTCATTTTCATTCCGTTCCATTTCTTCTTCTTTTTTTTTTTTTTTTCTAAAATTAGATGTTACATGTAAATTCAATTGGTATTATCTATTCTTGACTGCATGTTCCATAGCATTCCTATTTTTCAAGTAATAATATAAATGATCAGAAGGGATGATTTGATGGTGACATTCCCAGTCTTTTTCAGAATTACTTTCAAAGATCGTCTTAGGCATAAGATTCATGCTACCATCAGAGAACACGTTATCCTAACTTGAAACGGTTGTAAGTGAAAAGTTCTTTAGATGAAATATAACTTTCCTCAATTTTAATACTTTTCTTTATCTTAAAATAATTCCTCAATGCTTAATTTTTCTCATATACTGTCCGAATAATACTATATTAAGTCAAAGTTTAATCACTTCAAACGTATTTTTACCTATCATTATCATAATTAATTATATATAGTGATGATGTAATGATTAAGTAATTCATTCATTAATTAATGATATGTATTACATCCTCTCAATAATTTCAATCGACTGCATTCATGTTGATAAGCGTTGAGTATTAACGAAATATTGAGTGATCCATAAAAGGCATCAATTAATGAAAGATAATTGAAAATAAAAGTTAGTTGCGAAAAAATGGATGTTAATTATATCTGAATAACAAATTGAAAAAATAAATGGATAACTATATGGAAAAAGTTTGCAAATCAATGATAATAATGTTAACAATAGAATAAACTAATCATGATTGAAATAAAGGATCGTAAAAAGGAATACCGATGAATATAACAATTCCAAGAAATACTGGTTATGTTAAAGATATGACAAAATCACGCAAAATGATATTCGCATTTTCTGACTAGAAATAAACTAGAATTATTTGATGGATTACGCAAATGATGCAAATTTAAGTTTTATAATGATGGAAATAATATCATAATGAATAAAATTCAAGTAATAATATATTTTAAATTTTAATTCAAAACATTTTTATGAAAAAATTTTAAACTTTAATTTCAAAACAAGTAACAGATATGCCACAACAAAAATGGACAAGATATCAAAGCTGTAATGATGATAATTAATGACAATGATGGGTGATGAAATTGATGATGATTACGATATTAATAAAAGGTAATCATGAGAATTGTGATGGTAATGATGATAATAACCGCAATAACTGAAAAATTCTGCCAGTTTCACAAAATACAATATGACAATTATACGGAAATCCTCGGGTGTTCAATTTGCAATTTGAAAATTGCTAAAAACTGTTTGAATGGAAAGATAATCGTATTGTTCACACAACGCTTCAAATTCTTCACCGACTGATTTGAAAAATTTCATATTCGAATAGGCACATGTTTCCATATACACATGCCTAGTTTTTTACCTGGCACACCTGTGACAGGTAAAAGTAAGTGAGTGGGCTGAATTCTCGATCACGCTTATTTTCTCGCATTGTTCATGTTTACATAACACTTTAATTTCTCCGCCGATTACTCTGAAATTTTGAAATAACGTTTCATTCGAATGAATGCGTGTTCAAGAATTACGGACTAATTAGAATCGTCCACTCGAAGTTTATACGGCCTCTATAGACTAGCTAGACTCGTTTTATTCATTTTTTTGCTTTTCCTTTTTTTTTTTTCTGAATTATCAATTCTTTAATAATTTGTTAAATTTTGTCTTGAATCAGTCATCATTTTTTATGTTATATTTTCGTTTTTCTTTGTCCAGTATTTTAGAAAAATTAAGATTGTTTATTTGGAATGGTTGCTAAAATTTTTTTCATATTTTCAAAAAATTCGGTATTTTGAAATTTTCAACTGATTCCAAAATTTTAGACTTCATCTAGTTGTTTTTGTTTGCAGAATGAAATAAGCAGAAGATGCCTGAAAAGAATGAGAACATGCTCTGATTGTTATTTGAAAAGCAAAGATGTCATTGAAGTAGTAGGATGGAACTCATCCAGAATGTTTTGAAGTGCTCTTTTTATGGATTACACGAAACAATAATCAGTACATGCAAATAGAATTTCAACTTCATTTAATTTCAAGCCTTTCTTTCAAATCTCTTCTCTTCCCTCCCAATCTACCAACATTAATCCTTCAAAAATTCTTTTAAGGGCTTTTTTCTTCCCTTAAAATTGCAGAATAATTTTAAATAAGCTTTATTAAATACTTTATAGCTCACGAAAGATTGCTTATTAAAATCAGTAGTTTATTAGTTCTCTTGAGTATTTAAAATGCTCATCTACAAGCATTTTTTTAGTTTAAATATCGGGTTAAATTATTATCATGCAAAGTAATTTGTTAGTAGATAGTAATTTTTATTACAGTATGAGTTTTTCATTTAGTGATGATGATATTACTGAGTTTATCTTACAAGAAAATTCCAATTTCAGTCAAAGTCTTATAAAATTCAATTGATAAGATGAATCTGCTAATTTTATCGAAAAATTTGAAAAACTCGCATTGTTTTCCGATTAAACATTTTTTTTCTTTTTTTTATTAGAAATATGATTAAGAGGAAATTATCGAATATAACTGAGCATATTTATATATATTAAACTTCAAATACTGCAATAGTTTTAAGCAAAGGTTTTAAAAATTTATTTCAAGACTGAAATCTAAAAAAATTCGTCCATGAAAGCGGGCTTATTTTGGATACTTAATGTCAAATAAAAATTCTTTTAAGCTTTTTCAATAGTGACCCAAAAATGAAAAGAAAAGATTTATTTATATTAGTATTTCAAGTTTCGGCAACGATACAGACAATAACTATCTTCCTTTAATTCCCATTCGTTGATCGCAGATAAGCAAATCAAAAAATTGAAATATTCTAACAAAATGAAAAATTGAAAATCCGACATGTTATAATCGGATTTTAACAGGAAACAATTTAGAAAAGGCAAGTTTTTGCTTTTTTCTTTTCCTTCCTAAATAATTTATGTTACTAAATTTGATAGCAATGATTGTTTATATTGCCAGTGAATGTTTATATTATTCCTTTTGTTCCTTTACTTTTCATCATGTTGAAGTCAATAGTAATCTTTCGAAAAATATATTTTTATTACGGAAAAGAAAGAAGAAAGAGACAAGACAGTACGACACTGAATGTCAACGAACAATATATGTGAATGAGAAAATTTTCTTGTTTTAAAATCCTTTAAATTTTCCTATTCTTCAGAAGTGAAATATTGATGGAAAATATAAAATAAAGTGAAGTATGTTTCAGTAATTATTTCAATCTCAATACAGTTTTCTTTTTTTTTTTTTTAATTTTTGATTTCTTCCTTTTATCATAATGATTTCCTTTTGTTATTGATCTCTTTCAACATTATGAATTTCAAAAATTCTTCATAAAATTGCAATTTTAATCTGTTCATTTACTTCCTTCTAATTCTTTACTCTCATGAGTATTGATTAAAAATCGAAATATTACAAGAATAAGACTGATTAGAATGAGCATTTTGACGTATGCCATGAGAAATTTATCGATAGAAAGTTATTTGAATGATAAAATGTCTAAATGCATGATGAAGCAATTCATCACCTTACCTTTTGCAACTGTCCAATACTGTGATGTCATAAAGAATTTAATTCTGAATCATTGTTCAATTTGAATTATTACATTCTACCTTTTGAATGTTCCTTATAAAAAAAATAAAAAATAAGAGAAAACATGACAATATTTCAATTTATTTCTATCGATCAAAGCTGCTTTAAGAGAGCGTGATTTTTCGTTTTTCGGTGCTTCATGCTAATTTGCTTGAACTTTTTTGCTGATTAAAATTTCCATTTTCTCAACTACTTCAACTATCATAACAAATTTTGATGAATCTTATATTTTCGAATGTCGAATGATTTATTTTATATCCTATATTACTTTATCTCATGCCATTTAAAAAAAAAAAAAAGGTTATTTTTCTCAGATCTGATTTGTCCTCAATTTACTCCAATTATTCCTCATTCCTGTTTTCACAATATATTTACGATAATAGAAAATAATATTTAAAATGCATTAAGCCTGTTAAAATACAAAAATTTTTCCTCTCTTTTTAAAAGCTAAAATAAAATGATTACAAAAAGAGTCGTGCTAAAGTTTGGATAAACATTAACTGATATGTTGTTGTTGTTTTTCAAATCATTTCATTGATAATCAAAAAAATTTTTCTTTTGGTAAGCATTCAGGATTTTCGTATGGAACTATGGATGCTCATCGTTTCTCCTTTTCTTCAAAGGTTCGTTCTTTGCTGAATCCTTCCATACATCATTCTGATTTTTAGTATAAATTTGCAGAAACGGAAAGATCAATAAATTCAGTCATATTCATCTTGAAAATTATCAACAGTTGAAAGTTTGCTAATATTCTTCTTCTCTCTTTCATTCAATTATAGTAAAGCTCAAAGATGAATAAAATATTCCAATATTAATTACTACGGATGCATAAAATAGGACTATGTGGAATATGAATTTTCATCATTATTAATGAAAACTTTAATGCCTTACATATCATCTCAGTTCTAAGCTTTTTCTTAGAAAAATTTCAAACTTTAAATTCAACTTCACAGTATCATTTAGAAGTATAAATAATTGAAAGTCTGAATGTTTTATATCTGAATTAAATGATATTCATTAATCTAAATAATGCTATAATCAACAAGAATATCATTGTATTTTACATTTGCCATAATACTTTTCTTAGCTGAATAATAAATTGAGTTTATAGTCAGATTATTTAATAATTTTATGATAATATAATTAAATAATTTAACAAGAAAAAGAAATTTTATGATTTGTCGATTTACATAATATATTGAATAGCAATGACAACTAGTTGAATAAATCATAGATTTTGAGATTTAAAAATACATCAAATTATGTTTTTTCAATTTATATTCATATTTTAATAAAATCCTTACTTTTCACAATTTTTTCTTCAAATTTTGTTAAACAGCCAATAGATTCTTAGTTTTTTTTTCTCTCTCTCTCTCAAAATCAAAAAAATATGCATATAATTTTCTAACATTTTTTTTGCAGTTGAAATTATGAAAAAAACCTTTTGCATTGTTTATTTTTTTTCTTTTTTTTTCACCAATGAATAATTAAATCATTTCTCTTTTTAGAAAAATAAGAGCTACTAATTTTGAGATATCAAAATAAAAAGCAATTCCTTTGGATTAAGATTCTAAAAAAAAAAAAAAAAAGATCAAATGAACAGATAAATGATAAAATCCAAACTAAAAAAAATGTTTACATTGCTATAGGAAATTTGACTTTATAATTAGTTTTCAAGCATAATTTGTGATATTTTCAAATTTGTAGAATAATTTGTACATTTAAAAGTTATCATTAGTATTGGTAAGTATATGCAACTAATTTATAAGAGATAGTTGATAAGGATAGATCAGTCGAGCGAATCATTATTCATTATAGCACTGAACGATAGCAACATTTAAACTGTGATAGCACTGATCTGGAATCTCGATAGTGATCTGAAAAGTTGATAAAACCATGGAACAGCAATATAGTTCATTATTGCCAAGAGAACAATGGTCTTCCCCGGTCGATTTTATAATGTCCTGTATCGGATATGCCATTGGTCTTGGTAATGTGTGGCGATTTCCATACTTATGCTATCAAAATGGTGGAGGTTTGTTTGTTGACCTTTTCCGGATATTATATCATTTAAAATTTTATAGTACATTTCACAACTGAAAATCATTAATTATAAAATTTTTGAAATCAATTAAAAATGCAAGTTTATTATTGTCAACATAGTTGATAAGTGATACGATTCAGATGCTGTACTATGCTTCATAGATGTATCAAATCGATAAAGATCTGTTTTATCAAATCAGCTTATTGAAAAAAAAAGAAAAAAAAAGAGTAAATTCGAGGGCAATGAAGAATTTAAATTAATCCAGAATGCAATTTTATCAGCAATCAAGCAAATCAATTATCAACCAAGATTAATTATTGTGCAAGATGAAGCGATTTCAAATTTTCGCTTATTTTTACTCACACCCAGTTAGATTTTTTAAAAAAAAAGATCAAATAACCAATAATTTTACCAATTTTAATTTTCCAATTTAATGATAAAGAGTATTTATATTGACTATAATTGCTCTCCGAAAGAAGCATATCATTCATTTTTTCATCTTTCAATTTTTTTTTTTTTTTTACTTCATTATCAGGTGCATTTTTGATACCATATGTGATATCGCTTGTATTTTGTGGAGCACCTCTTTTCATCCTGGAAACAACATGGGGTCAACTGTTGAGCATTGGTGGACTTGGGATGTTCAAAATTTGTCCAATTTTCAAAGTAATAATTTTAATCTTTGATCTGAAATTTTTATGGATTTCGATTAGTTTACTCAATTTCAAGTTTTTCATTATAAAAGTTCATCATCACTGTGATTACAATTTTATAGGGTGTTGGGATAGCAGCTGCTGTTATGGCATTTTGGCTCAACATTTATTACATTGTAGTTTTAAGTTGGGCAATGTGCTATCTATTGGAATCACTTCGATTGGATTCAAATGTTCCTTGGCGAAGTTGTGACCATATGTAAATTAAATCGACAAAGTTTTTCAAATTTTCAATTTTTTGTATTCAAAAGTTTGTATTATTGCAACGGAAGAAACTAATAAATTCTTCTTCACTCGCAATAAAAATAATTCATTTGAAAAGACTGGAATAATAAAATCAATTAGAAATTCAAATTGTTTTATTATTGCTCAATAAAATTTGATATTTCTTAATTAGTTTAATTAATAGTTAAGAATTGATGAAATCAAAAAATATTTTGCAGATGGAACACTCCTCATTGTCGCAGTGAATATGAACGATTAACTTGCGAAAGTAACAAAACAATTGCGAATTATTTCCATGTGCAGGTTCCATAAAAACGATGTCTTTTTCCCAAATATTATTTCCTATTAATTTTAAGAATTTGGGTAAATGGATGTTAAGGGATATCCAGGAAAAAAAAAAGGATGTTTTAAGGAAAGATTCCATAAAGCAAAAAATTTTTAAAAAAATTCAGAAGAGGAGAAATTTCTAAACAGAATATATGAAATTTGATGAATAAATACAAATAATATTTATGTAAAAATTGAACATTTCAGGTACTGACAAATGATCATTTGAACGAATATAGTAGAAAATTCTTCGTCGGTCCAAAATCAAATTGGACTATTTGTAGTGGTGATGATCTGAATGTACAGTCACCTGTCAAAGAATTCTGGGAGTTTGTTTATATTTCTTAAAATTAAATAAATGAGTTTTTCTTTTCCTTTTGGAAAACTTTTCTCAAAACTTATATCATTTCAAACTTTATTTCAGAAAAACTTCTGATTAAAATAAAATTCCAGTTATCAAGTGCTTGGTATCAGTTCAGGAATCGAAGAACCGGTAGAATTACGTTGGAATCTTGCTCTCTATTTACTACTTGCTTGGATAATATGCTATCTATGCATCTTCAAGGGTGTTCGATGGACTGGAAAAGTTTATTTCATTAAATTAATTCTTCGGGAATTCTTTTTTAGAATACAATAATTGTTTGATAAAAATGAACATTGTCAAAGACAGCCATGAATGCATTATAACTTGCAGCATGCAAAATTTTCGGTGCAAAATGCTTTGAGAAGAATACAATGGAAATTTTAATTATTTATTATTGTTTGATTGATTCACTGATAGATTATCAGTATCATTAATTGCAGATCGTTTATCTCACTGCATCATTTCCATACATAATGCTTATTTGCTTGCTAATACGTGGATTAACACTGCCGGGCGCAGTTTTGGGCCTCGAATTCTACCTGAAACCAAATTTTGAAAAGCTTCTCGAGAGTAAAGTATGGGTGGATGCTGTCACACAAGTTTTCTTTTCATATGGTCTTGGTCTTGGCGCTCTTGTCGCACTTGGTAGTTACAATTCGTATCATAATAATATCTATAGGTATATTATAGTCTTCTATATTCTGGGTATTATCGCTAAATTATCATTTTTATCATTTTGGAAAGTCAAATTTCTCTCAAATTTATTATCGCTAAATTATCATTTTTATCATTTTGGAAAGTTAAATTTCTCTCAAATTTATAGACAATCATTGACAATATGTTTTATAAATAGCGCTACAAGCGTTTTCGCTGGCTTTGTCATCTTTTCATTCATCGGCTTCATGGCTGTTGAACAAGGCAAACCCGTTGAAGAGGTTAATATTCGAATGTTATTTTAATTGTAAATTCAATTGAAAACTTTTACTTCAACGATTGATGAATGGCAAACCACGAACAAAATCTTTATTGAAAATTTTTTAGTAGATTTTGATAAGTTTACCTCGTATATGGACTGAAGTTTCAATTAAATTTAGAGTTCCAGTAAATTTATTCAATCCTTAACAATATTTTGTGAAATTTTTGTTGGATAAGAATGATTTTAGGTAGCGAAATCCGGTCCAGGCCTTCTTTTTCTGGCTTATCCATCCGGAATCTTGCAACTACCCTATACAAATGTTTGGTCAATCCTCTTCTTTACAATGGTTTTATTTTTGGGCATCGATTCACAAGCAAGTTATTATAACATCCGAATTCAAATTAGACTTAATAATATTTCAAATTATCACTTATACTTTGCTTTACATAAAACTTGCGAAATTTGCTCAAATAGAAGTTAATCAATGAACAGATTAATACTTCACTGTATAGTATGTCATTATTCATTTTCATATTTATTTTATTTCGAATTCTATTTCCAATTTAATCATTAAATTTCGACAAAAATAATAAGCATATATGGATTATTTATTAAGCGTTTATTTATTTATTTTTTTTTTTAGTGATGCATAAAGCATATATTTTAACAAAATTATAGCGCAATTGTCGTAGCAATATATCAGTGATAAGTAATGATATCAAATTCAGTTTTGTACAATGGAAGGCTTTTTCACAGCAGTGATCGATGAATTTCCGCGTCTGATAAGAGCCAAGAGATATGGTCGTGAATTCTTTATACTCGGAGTATGTATTATAAGTTACTTATGTGGTTTAAGTACTGTTACAAGAGTAAGTTTTTCTGAAAAGTTTGAAAAAATTTTTGCATTAGCGTGATGAAAATGTATAGCTTTGTTAAATTACGCATTGAAATATTTAATTGATTTTTGTTGAAATATTGCTGACATTTACTTTTTTTCTGATGATAAATTCTTGAAAAAAAAAAAAGATTGAAAAAAGTATAAAAAAATATTGATGAAAAGGAAATTTTATTATCAATTGCAATTATTTTCACATTTCATAACAATGTAATCTAATCATCGAATTCAAGATTCAATTTGAAAAGAAAATCTTTAATCAAAAATTAATTTAAACTTTTCATACGACTATTTAATCGTTGAAAATATTAATAAGATAGAGATAGGTAGAATCTAGAAATTACTCCAAGAATTTTCAGGGCGGTTTCTATGTATTTCAATTGTTCGATTTCTATGCAGCATCTGGTTGGGCACTTCTGTGGCTTCTATTTTTTGAATGTATCGCCATTTCATGGTCTGTCGGTATGTACACGAATTTAAAATTTTCTTAAATTAATTAAAAAAAAAAGAAAGAAAAAGTAATAATTAACTCAGAGAATGAAGTTCATTTTTCATTAGCGAGTGAATTTGGCTAATGATATATTCAGCAAGTTATAGGTGACAGTGATTGATTCTGGTTTTAAAGGCGCATTAAAATAGAAAATTGAGGATTAAAACTCAAAATTTGCAATTCTTGATTTGCTGAATTCCAAAAATATTTAGTTCAGGATGCTTAAAATTTGGATAATTCCAAGAGCCCTCATTTATCTAAGAAACTAAGAGAATATTTTTACGTCATTCCTTTACATCTTGCCATTCTTTATCAAGATTGAATCATGGAGAGTAAGAGCCTGAACATGGAAAGTTAAGTTTATAAATTTTCTATCCCAAGTTTGTCCAAGCAGGCTGCTCATTGCTTTAGGCATTGATCAATGGTATGAATACATCAGATCAATGGTGGGTTATTATCCAAGTCGATGGTGGAAGTTTTGTTGGGTTTACGCAACTCCCATTGTTTGTATGGTTAGTAATGCCTAAATTCTATTAACAAAGATTTAAATTTGAATTTTAAAGTTTACAGATCATCAGATCTGTTGAAACTTGGACATTTTTTTCATTCTTTTTATTTATGTTTTCTTCTTCTTTATTAAATGAAGAAATAATTATATAATTACGATTACAAAATTCTTGAGCACAATAAGAGCTAGTTTTGTTTATGATTTAATAATTATTTGATGCAGCATATTAGGTGTGTAATATTCAAAATTCACGTAATTGTAATTAGATTTGGATTTTTAAACAATTTAATAGATCATTTTGTTTGTTTAAATCAAAAATGACAAGTCGTGGAATTAAATTTTATTTTAAAATTATATAAAATATATCTTAATAATAGCGCTTGCAGAGTGTAATGATTTTTGGACTAGTAAAATACGAACCGTTGCGAATTGCTGCATACAATTACGATTATCCATTATGGGGTCATATATTTGGATGGTTTCTTTCTCTTTCATCCATGCTTTGCATTCCAATTTATGGAATTTATTTATGGATTACCACCGATGGAACTTCTTCCGAAGTATATTCTGTCATATATATTTAAAGTCCATATCTGTTAATCTTATCAGGCTCTTTTAGTTTTTTTTCTTTTTTTTTCGGAATGAAGCTGATGGAGGTTTAAAAGAAAATTGCTCAAAATAAATTGTTTAAAGTTGCCTCATATTTGATTACTATTGATTGTTTAGAGTTATCAGAATAATAGTTAGACCTATAATTTCGATCATTTACTCCATCTTTATGTTATTTTTTTTAAATTTCTAGCAGAATTTAGCAAGGCTTTTATTATAAAGCGTTTTGCTGATATAATACTTAAAATTCGTAATATAGTTCAACATCTACTTTATTTATTTATTTATTTTTTTGATAATTTCAAAGCCACTAATTTTTTCTTAGAAATTTGAAAAACTATTCCGGCCAAAGATACAAACTGCATTGGATTGCAATGCTGGACACGAATTAATGGAACGCGAAGAGTGATTCGTATTTGTGAGAAAAATTATAAATGTGATTTTCATTTCTTCAAAAAGTAATTATTAGAAAAACGATTCTTAAATATTTCCGAAAACAATGAATAAAGAAAAAAAATTGGAAAGATTTGTCAAATACGCCATTATGTCCATTTAGGAGTTTCATATATCTTTTATCATCCGAAAATTGCTAACAGCAGAATGAAATGTTTCTATCAAACAGCCTAATAAATTCAATCCGAATAATTTCAAAAATTGAAACAAATTCGTTAAGAAGTCGATGCTTTTGTCTTTATCTAGTTGTTATTTTTTTTTTTTTTAACGATTAAATTCCTTTGTACAATGCAATAAAAAAACTTAATGATAATATATTCTCACAACCAATTTGTTATTTTTTTTTTTGATGAGCTAATCGAAATATTTGTTATTTTTATTTAAAAAAAAGATCAATCTACCTCGAATTCTTGATTGAAATAACATTCGATGAAAAAATGAGATTGATAAATCCCATTTCTCTTGAAATGAGATTTATCAATTCCCATTTTCTGTTTTGCTTAATTTTACACGCTATAGATATCCAGTCTTTTCAAAAAAATAATAAACAGGTTCATAATCAGTTGCAATATTCTGTATAATTTATCCAGATTTGTAATCAATTACAATATTCTATACAATTTAACAACTTTATTAATTACTGTTCTCAAAATGTTCACAATATTTATTTCTTGTTATCTTCTAATAACAAACTATAAATTTTTGTGATTGATGCTAATAACTTTGAGTGCTTCGAACTATTCATGTATTACATCAACTTGTTTTTTTAATTAATTAAATTTATGCGTATATGCGATAAATTATGTGTGTGTATCCGTTTAATATTTCATGCTCGATCGATTTTTGTGTTTTATTTCAAAATGAATGAACTTGTAAAAGTTCTTTTAGATTATAGTTTCAATATAAAGAAGTCGGTATTTAAACAATGTTTGTGTTTCAGCTGCTAAGCCTAAGAAGACTTTGGCCTATTTTAACTCATAACATTATTCATGATTTTATGAATTATTCAATGTTATGCTCACATAACTGTATATTTGGCTATTATTTTTTTTTTTATATTGGCCAGTGTATAAGTATGATTTATAATGATTTTCTTGTGTAGAAATCGTACAAGCATTACTCCGAACATTTTATTTCTTTATTTTCTGAAAAGGTTGATTAGCGTTTTAAGACAGAAATAGGCTTTAAGTCATTTTGAACAAAAACAAATCCTGAAATGCCTATAGAAATGGAATTGTAATTGTGTGTTTACCAAACATTGTTAGAGCAAACAAATTCTACAAATAACGTTGTTGAACATACAAATAATGATAATGTTTACAAATTTGCACTTAGAATTCGTATATTTATTAAAAATATATTATAGATTTGACTTTTTGAAGTGAAATTTCACTGATCTTATCATAAACCATATCCAACAATAACTTATCACGATATTTAAGTTAAGAAAACTCTAGATACTATAACTTAGCTACTTGATAAATAAACTAAATTATAGATGCATTTATCCATTTATTAGTTGTGATTGAATTCAATCAGACCGAAAAAAAAAAAAGATAAACAGTAGTGACAAATATGTAATTTTCATGCTCTCAAGGTAAAATTTCAGCACTTTTCCGGTTGTTGGAAACGAAAAACTGATTTAGTATTTTAGAAGTTTAAAAAATGAAAGAGAATGATAAAATCTTAAGATGAGAAATTCAAAAAGTCTTCCATTCACTTTATCAATCTTTTTCATCATTTTCTCCTAATTGTAACGATAAATATTAGTCAGTTCGAACTGGCATTATTTAAAGTACTTTGAAGTACTAAGACGCCATTACGTGCATTGCCTTGAATCGATAAAATTAAGTTCTATTAAGTTTCATTTAATTTTTTCATATATTTTCATTGAATAATCATTCAATTCAACCATGAATACATAATTTTCTGAAAAACAAGAACACACCAAGCAGACAATAACAAATAGACACAGGAAAACTAACTAGTAATGACCACCGCTGCTCAGAAACTCATCTCCCCAAAACCTAATAAAAAACAGAACTAAAGATGTCTTTTCCTTTGGCTTTCTAGTTGGTAATGAAATTAATTTTGTCTGTACAGTATGTTTTGTTTTATTATGGGTTTTAATTACTTTTTTTTGGGTTGGTTCCACTTTTATTTTCTTTTTTCAAATGCTTATTAAAACTCTGACATGCTATTCGCAAGCTAATTTCTCTGTTAAAAGATGTCTGTTAGTCAGCCGATCATAATCATCGCAAATTTTGTGGCAATTTTTTTTGATTTTAAAATTAATCTAATTACCATTAACGTTGACAATCTGATGATATCAGTCAAATATCAACTCAAATTTAGCAATAATTATTTCCAAAAAAGAAATAAATGTCTCATTTGTTTATTTTCATTTATTTTTCACTTTTTTGGATATTATCTCGCATTTTTATTTCCATTTTTATTTGCAGTTCGTACAATTCGAATCACTTCATCGGTGCTATCATTAATTAAAATATTCCAATTCCTTAACTTTAACATATAGTTTCTTATAATTATAAAACTTTACCATATAATTGTTATATAAAATCTTTTTTCATTTCTAGAATATCATATCATTTTTCTCTTGGATAATGAAAGAATTGGAAGATTTTGATGATGATCTCACTTTAGATCAATGCAGTCACATGAGTTGTAGAAAAATTGAAATTAGAATTTAAAAAGTGGTGATAGGAAAGTATGAAAACGATTTAATAGGCATGTTGACATGAAAATTCTTCAAATGGAAGAAATTTCTATCACGAATTATGTAAATGAAAACATTTTTGTTTGTTCAGTTTGACAAATAGAATTTTCAAAGCAAATGAAGCAGTCGAAATGTATCAGGACAAATATCATATCTTATAAAATGATAAAAATTGATGATTGTTTCAAAGAATGGTACTTAATCAAAATCGCCAAATCAATATCATCAAGCGCTCGATGCTTTTTGCGAAAAAATTATTCATCTTTCAATACTAATAATTGTACTATACCAAAAAAGCTTCATATAAATGAATAATCAATGTTAGCAGATAAAAATAGAAGAAAAGAGGAAAAAACCGTAAAATTTAGCAATCCAATAACATAGAAATAAAATATTACATAAATATCTCTTTATACTAAATTTTTTCACTTTTCCCTGTTTTGTGTGTCTGGCTGCAGTTAATCTATATAAATATTCGTTTGTTCAAAATCTGAAATCTCCGAAAGTTTTTAAACATTCGCCTTATCTATATTAGTTCGAATCTTGGATATCAGAAAGTTCTTATCTGTTGCTTTGAAATTTTGACAAAACATTGTATTTGAATGCGTGCATGTTTTTATGCACACACTTTGCTGCAGCTCAGTCTGGATAAAAGGAAAAAAAGAAAAGAGAAAGCGCAAGTTTCTATTATTGAGGAAAAAATTTGGTAATTTAGAATTTGATTTGCAGTTGGTTGGATCGAAGATTGATTCCTGCTGTTGTGATTCGGCTAGATCAGCAATAGGTTGGGGAAGTTCTTGTATCTTGTGTAAAGAAATTAATGCTGTTTCAGAAAAGTTTTATTGATTGATGAAGGAGTGATTGTTTCGTAACAAACAATTATCAGAGAATATCCAAGCAAATTGATCACTGGATTATTCTTTACTTTGTTGCTGGTAGAGAAGAATACTGTTCAAGTGAATTGCTGGATTGTTGCCACTATTGCATTGCTTTGAACTATCGAACTGAAACTCTTGGAACTCCGATTAGTTACTTTCACTTTGAAAGTTGGCATGAATTTTGTTGTTACGATTTCTACACCGAGCGCTTAAGCAGAAGTTGAATTTGTTGATGATAGATAGGAAATGTTTTGAATCGGCAGTATATTGGCAAGAAAAATTTTTAATTTTTCCGCGCAACACATTCCTTTCGTTTCTCCATTAAATTTCAAAGCCTTAAAATAAAAACCCACCTCAGTTATAATGTTGGTGAAAGCATGTGGGCTCAAATTATAATTATCAGCTGGGTTGTATCGGAATTTAAGGCCATTTTCATCGCGTGATTGCTGAATACGTAGTCGTATTTGACGCTAGTCGCCTGTTCTTCATTGATTTCTTCCAGCCACTCTCAGCCTGTCGCGTTCATTCTGTTCAGAAGGAAGCAGATCTGTAGCTAAAAACACAGTCGACATGCTCGCAACCATGCATCCTCAGATCTGGCTACAGGTCGTCATGTTTGCATTTTAACCATTCTTTATCTTGTTCGTTCGCTGATGCCCGTTCTTCCTCAATTTAATTTGCAATTAATCGTAGCAATGATTCCGTTCAGCAAGTACGACGACCTAAGTTTGATCTTCTGCAAGACATTATTTGAATGAGCTAAAGCAGATCAATTGCGCCCGAATTGTCCCTCTAAATTATTTGAGAATATCCAAGCAAATTAATCACTGAATCATTCTTTCCTTTGTCATTTGTAGGGAAGAATAGAACTCCTTGACTGTCAATTTGCTGCTTTTGCTACGTCGATTTGTGTTATTGTAAAAACTGTCGCTGTATCGAAGTAGAAACTCCGAACTTAACTGTTTGTTTGTTGAACTCAAATTGTTGCTAGAAATTCCGAACTTAACTGTTTGTTTGTTGAACTCAAATTGTTGCGAATTTGAATTGATTCCCCTCCAAAATCCGAACCTTTTAAATCATTTGTGGCTCCTTCTTTCCTAGTCTCCAAGAGTTGCCTTATAATTGGTTGACCTCACTTTGTTCATTCATTAATCGAAGTATTTTGGCGGAAACATATTTATTGTTATGGAGAGGCAAAAAAAAAAAAAAAAGTGGGTGTATCTATATGGGAACACGCGTCTCTTTAAATGCAACGTTGTTTCAAAATTTCAGACCAGTCGATGAAGAACTTTCGGAGATTTAAGATTTATAATAGCAAACACTTACATTTTTATATATATAGATTAAGAATACTGCAAAATAGGTTTTGAAATTGAATTGGATAGCAAAATAATTACTTTTTACCACATTTTTCGTCCATTCATTGTGTACCTCTGGCCAAAAATTAATTCACTGCTTCATTTTCTACCTACAGTTGGACAGTCATCGTTATGTATCCATACTTTGCATTTTTTCCTTTTATCAGATCCGAATAATGTCAAGAGTAAATGAACGCTCAGGCAATCTATAATAGTTTATCTATCGTTTGTCGTGAATTTTTTCCTTGAAGAAAAGAATTAGTGTTAGTGAAAAGTAAGGACTTACGATATGAGTCGAATTAATGAGTGTGTGGACAATTAATTTTTATGTTTATTGTCAATCCGCAAATAATTGATGACAGAGTAATATATAGAATAGTAAATTAAGAAGTAGAAGTTTGTGGAATAAGAATTATAACGACCGAAAATTACTAAATCAAGGAATTAAGGTCGAAAATATAGCAGTTTACAGCCACAAGTTTCAATTACAACAGTCGAACTTTTATCGGAGTCGAGTTTTCTACCCGAATTGGCTAAACCAAATTTTTGAATAACTCTTCTATCCTAGATAAGCGGGTGTGTTTATAGAATACAAAAAAGAGAATTAAACAGCTTTCTCATGCTGTGTAAAAGATTGGTATGAGAAAGGATATAATTTTTGTGATAATTAACATATCGGATGTGAAAAAACTTACATGTTATATGATTAACATACAGGATGTGAATCTTTACATGTTACATGATTGGTATGAAGGATGTGAATCTTTGTATGTCACATGATTAGCATTCAGGATTTTACATGTGAATTGGATAACGATTCAAATAATTTTTTGTAGTGTAAATATTTTGAGATAGGAAAGTTATTTCGGGTTTTCCGACATCTTTGGAAGGATAATCAGTTGTATCATTCAAAATTATCGCCTTATTCGCATTTCCTACTGATTTGCTTTATCGTAAGCTTCATTGGCATAAGAAGTATTTTATTGATTTTAATGCTTATTGAATCTTTTTCTTTCACTCAAAAGGAAAATTTTACGATTACTTTATTTTTTATATTTACAGTTCATGTAATGAAATGAATAATGTGATTAAAAACTCTATAAGATTTATGCTGATTTATATATACATGAATTTAATTAATTGATGAATCTACAAAAAGAAATAATACTTTAACAATTCTAAACTTTTGCAGTATTCACATCAATTACAAACAATTTATCATTTGTTATTGAAAGATAGCAATGATGGAGTCAAATAACTTGTTACTTAAACCTTATTTAGAATTTAAAAAGTCTATTGAAAAGATTTTATTTAGAAAAACTTGAATATCGATTAAAATTCAGAATTTTAAAACTTAAGATATTATTTCCATGCTAACAAATTTTCTGTGTAATTGCTAAACTTTTAATCAATGCTGTATCGCTATTTGAATGATTGTTATATAAACATTAATTTGTTTTACATTTAATATCATGCAAAGCAATGATGATGTGTTTTTCAAATTATAAGTCCAAATCATAAAATAATGTTGAAATCATGATTTTTATTGTAAGAGTTATGAATTAGGATTATTGGTGAAATTGTCATTATGATAATTCCGAATTGTTATGAATAATGGAAATCAAAATGATTGCTTCTTAAGATTTAACAGAAAATATTTTATGGTCTTTAATCATCGTCATAGCTAAAAGAATTTGATGGACCAAATTAAAAAAAAAATCTATCTGAAAACTAAATTTCATGACATTGCAAGAAAATCACTTAACTGCTGTTACCTTTCTGGTTTGTTTTAAAATTTAGTTGCCAAGCAGATTTTTTAAAATTCTTTTAATATTCCTTAAATATTTTCGTTTTGTCTCTGTATCATTAGTTATTCCTTTTTTCGCTTTGTTCTGTGATTCTTCTTTTATGCATTCATTACAGAGTCATCCTAAACTGAATAAAGTTAATTTCGGTTCAAAATCTTTTGTTTTTCTTTACTTGCTTTTCTAAGTGCCATGTCTCAAATCTTGAGAAATATTATTCTTATCATTGCATTGTAACGATGAATCGAAATGATTCAAATTGCTTTCTCATTTCAACGATTTATGCAAATATTTAATTGATGATAAGCATAAAAATTATTGAATGACAGTTATAAAAGTTGTTTACACAAATGCTTTGCAAAATTATAATCCGATAATAATAAATTATCGTTTTTCTTGTCACATCTTTCTCTTCTTCATTTATATTTGATAACGGAGGAAATTTTATGACAAGAGGGAATTTTCTAAACTTGAATGCCTTTTAAATGGTCGGTCCTTGATGATCAATAACATAACGCATCATTTTCTAGAATTTTATAACATCCTTAAATAAATTGTTCTAGTTTTCGAGACAAATTCAATTAATATTTTATCTGAAGAATATTTCATCTCGATAATGTCAATGATTAATAGTATCAGAAAACTTGCTTTTCAAGTTTCAAATAAACCAAAAAACAAAGTTGAGATCAAAAAAAACATATTGGACTAACAGTTTAATTTGGCAATCAATGTCAGAAATGTCATTTTAAGGAAAAATATGCATATTTGTGCCTAATAAGAGCAGTCTAGATATAAAATATGCCAATAATTACGATACACTGTAATTTCTAATTCAAAAGAGTCGCTTTTCATTCGAAATTTATCTATTGATTTTCAATTTCAGCTATTTGAACTTTTTTCCATAATTCAAAATCATAGTATACCTTCTTCATTTCAATTTTGAATCAGTCTAATTAGCGACTATTAAGTGCTTTCTTATTCATTCCTATTGATCAAAGTTCTCTTTTGAAATAGGGAAATTACATAGACCAATATCTATTTAATTAAACATTCCATTTTGATTATTTTTGTAGTTTAATTCTACAATTTGTTGATTGAAAGATTTTCAACCAATAATTTGATTTCTTTTTCTGTTTCTTTTCATTTTTTATCAATTTTTTCACTTCTTCATTTACTTTATAGATTTATCTTAAATAAATTGGATTATTATATTCAATTCAATTCTAATTAGAATTAGAGCACTTGGATGTAAACAGATTCCAATTTGATTTAATAACTGTTCTCCTGCTTCATTTCCTCCATTCATGATCATAATTATGCAAAAAATTTTTAATACCCAAAGGAATTAACATACTTGCACTGATTTTTGAATTTTTTCATCCAGTTTCAGAGACAACAAATATTGCTGAATATTATCAGCTCTAATAATATTTACGAATTAAAAATTTGATTATGGAGAGATGAATTTCTTAATAACTTTTATGGATAAAAGTATTTAATGATGATATTTCAAAACTTTAATGAGGATCTTACTGACTGAACCTCAACATTATCATCTGATGGCAGAAACATTAATGGTATTGAAGATTATGAAAACGACAAATAAACCAGGCTTGAAATAAATCTTACTAATTGTTAAAATTTGCTGCTTTTGCATTCCTTTTTTTCGCTTCAAAAAATTTCTCGTCAAAATTGTCAGCAATACAATCATTTTCATGTGAATCATATAAGAAATTTTCAAAATACAAAACAAAAGATTGAGAAAAATTGGATTATAAAACTTTTATCGCTAATTTCTTGCAAAAAAATGAAAATTAAGAAAAAGAAACGATACAAAATATGCAGTCTCACATGTATACTTATCTTGTAATGTTTCAAATGCATTTTAAATATCAATTTCTTTTTTTTCCAAACTAATTAAAAATCAAATAAAAAACTTATTTCATCCCATTTTGAAATTACATTTGTCATAAATTTCTTTCCTTCTTGTAAATTTGCAAGTGATATTTGATTTTTTGATCAATTTCCTCATTATCAAATTTACATTGTTATTATAAAAAAATGGAATGATGATAGATTGTATGGGAAAGTATATTTTCTTACTAAATCAACAATTATTGTAGCTGGTATGGGGAAGAATAAAAAAAAAAAAACTTTCCCATGTTGAAATGCATTAAAATTGCTTATTTCTCAATTATGGAAGCTGCAAGTTTTTTATTTTTGAATTTTTAATTTTCTATTTTTTATACCATTTCTTCTAGCGATTAATTCAAAAATATTTCATCTTTCCGTATACTTACTTATATCTGTTTTTAATTTGTTCTTGCACTTTCAAATTTGCTTCTTTTCACATCATATTTTCACCATTAATGAAATTCGTCCAAATGGTATTTTATTCAGATGTCTTTGCATTTGCACACTTGCAATCATGATGCTACTTTTAGTTCAACATGATAATGATATAGCATCAACTGCTGAGAAAAAAATTCGAATTGATTTGTAATTCGGGACTGTGAATTGATTGAATTGGAATTGCTTCTTGCTATTGTGACTCTGCTGGGTCAGCAATGAGCTTTCTTCTGTAATACTATATCATATACAATATTGCACTATTACAATAGTAAACAGTAAATAAATGATGTACGGTAAATATAAAAGACACCAGCGGTCGTCTCCTACTGAATTGTCGCTCGTGCTGTTTGCCACTGATACTGATGTTGAACGGACTGATCTCATCAAGATGTCGATGTTGCAGAGACTGATATTGAAAAGATTTCTCGATTTGTAGATACCAGTGTTGAAAAAACCCATTTGCATTGAAGCCTCAATGTTGCTGATTACACTGATGTTGGCCCCGAAAGCTCCTTTTTTATATATATGAATCATCTTCAGGTCTGATAGTCGGCGGAGGTTAACGCATTAATCATACAAAAGATTGGCTATGAGGAATAAGGATAAGATCGAGAATTCTCATAAGTCTCAATCCTTGTAAGATTCTTGACAATCTCTCAATATTTCACATGATGCCCATAAGTTCTAATAACAAATTGGAAGATGTGGGAATAAAGATCTTTGTGCTCAGATATAGATGTGTGACTCATTTGCCTGAGAATATTAGAAATTTCTTCTAAACAAATTACTTGGATCATTTCGATTTTTTCGATTTATATTATAAATATTTCGGTTTTACTGAAATCAACTTAATAATAACGAAACTGAACCCACAAGGAGGGATTAGCTCTTTCGCATTTACGTCCAAAGGTCACAATCCATCTAATTGAGATCAGTTATCAATTAATGATTTCATCCGTTGCACCTCACGCGATGACTTTTACGCTCCAATCGATGATTTTATCTCAAAATACGAAAGTTTTATCAGATTATTATGAAAGTCAAATCTCATAATTTTAAATTTCACCCATTTTCTAGTTTTCTTATTGAAAAATTGAGCTTTATACTCAAGAAGTTGCGCTGTATCTAACGAATTGTGAATTGTAATACTATTTATCGAATTTTAAAATGCATCAATTTCTTTTGAAAATCTAAAAAAGGTAAATATCATCTAAAGGAAGCGAAAGAAATCAAATGAATAAAGCTTTTTTAAATATCAGCATTGTTATCAAACAGTTGCATAACTTTTGATCATAAAAGTTGGCAATTTTCTTTTATTAAGCAATCTTTAATGATGCTAAAAGAGATACACCTTTTTCATGAATGATTTATGCATTCTCATCTTCGAATTCGTACGTTTTCACTTTCATATTTAAAAATTCATTTCAAATTTAGACATTTCTGTAATTTTATTATTTGTTTTTATTCGAGCTATATGCAGTAAGAAACTTTTAGCATTCATGTGACATTTCACTTTAATTTAAACTTTTTTCATTCAAAATTTAAATTCAAATTAAATTTCAATTTATTTTTTCTACTGAATAAAAAAGTATAGCAAATAATCGGAATAGCGTAAAAATTTTATACTGTTTCATTTCTAACTAGCTAGACTCGGCCACAACAAATAAAAATATAAATGTTCGTTTGTTCAAATCTTAATCTTTGAAAGTTCTTATCAATTGCTTTAAAATTTCGATAAAATTTTGAATTCGAATATGTCCATGTCTTTATATACTTTGTTCATGGCAGCAAGAATAACTCTTTCCCTCAGCCAATCGCGATTCGTATAATTGGTTTGAATATTGGGCAATATTTTTCCAACCAATTTTTCTTTTGACCTCACGAAACTGCAGAAGTTATAAGGCAATGAAAGTCGTCCTGAGGTCAGATCAACCTCCATCTTTCTGTCCCCAATTTTCAGTAATTGATGGAGAATATCTCAGCTGATCGATCGTTTTGCAGCTGGACATATTTGTAGTTAATTTTAACGTCTTTACGTGTTGCCACAAAGTTGAATTTCTCAGGCAAGCATTTATTTCATCCGCTGGTGTCGATTGAGGACTTAGCAGTGTTTGCCTGGAATTCGCAAATCTTGCAATGATCGATCAAGATTTTCGGAACCGTGGCTGCATATCGCTGGCTGCATATAGCTGCAGATCGCTCTGCCATTTTAAAAATTTTAAAGCAGCCGATGAAAAATTTTCAAAGATTTAAGATTGGTAGCAATCTGATAGCAAAGAACATTTACAATTTGTTTTATAAGATTGGATAATACCTTCCACCATCATCTTTTGATGTCTCTTTCATTACTGCCAAACTCATTCTTCTCAAATGGTATCATTACTAATTAATCCGAAAATATATTTTTTTTTACGTATGCTTTTTCTAGAATTTATAAAGTTCTGATTGATTATGTCCATCGAATGGTATCGCCTATGTTTTATCATTATAATCAGTACAGTTTTCTTCGTTGTTCATGGAGACATCCAAAAAAGTATGTCAATATTAATAATATTTATATGTTCCACAAAATTTATGTTTTGTCCAAATTGATAGCTAATAATTATTGCTACTATAGATCGATTAGGTAATGATGTTTTTTCGGCTTGCTTAATATTTTGACCCCATCATAGTTTTACCCAAGTGTATCTAATCATAGTTTTACATAATTTGGTCATTATTATTTTCCTTGTGATGAATTGCTAGAAATTTCATTAAATTACTAGAACACAAAGTTCAAATTGAAATTTTATTTAAATTTATCAATGTAAGTTAAAACAAGTAATTTTTTTTTTGACTAAACGACATAGCTAAAAAGTCAAGAATTTTAGCAATGTTAACGGATGCTGATTCTCCGAAATACATCAAATCGGAACAATGTTTAAAGAAAACCATAGAGCTAGCTTCTATAAACTACTCATATGGTATAATTGATATTTTTTACAATATTGCGCAAAAAATGTGCCGAAAGATGCAAGTGAAACTTGATGATACTTATTTTCAGGTTAGTAAAATTAAAGAATTTAAAGGTTTAGATAAAATATTTGAAAAGTTTAAGCATTAGTAAGATGTCAAAATAATGCAATATGCAATAAAATTCACAATAATCATAACAGTTAAAAAATTAAAGAATAAAGCAATGCATTTCAGTAACTCCTTAATTTTTGAAACTTAGGAAGTAAGCATTTTTCCTTCCTTACCTTTTTTTCTATTGCCTACTATTTTTTGGCTCATCAAAGTTCAAATTGAACTATTTTATCAGTCCTCACATTTCGAACAATGATATTAAAACATTGATGATTATAAAAACACCATGTCTCAATGATCCTCCAATATTTTTCATAAATGTTTGTATTCCATTTTTCAACAAAAAATTTTCATATTTCATTAATTTTTAAAAATGAAATATAAATTCAAGCCTCTTTTGTAGATATTAACCAATCTATCGACTGCCAAAATAGATGAAGATCTAATGATATCTGTCAACTTTTTTTTTCAAAAACAGGTAAATTATCAATGATTATTTATTTATTTAAATTTAACTTCAAAAAAACTTCAGTAACTTCAGCTAGAAATTTATTTGTAATCTGAAAATTTTGAATATTACTGAGAAAATTTTAATTTTTTTCCAGAATCATTATTATATAAAGACAATAAAAAGTTATGATTTATTTTTAGTTCACATATTAAATTGATGAAATGGAAAGAAATTAAAAATTGAAAAGAAATTTTTAGTTATATTCAGAAATTTTTTGATTACAAATATATTTTAGCTTTTCACCAATTATTTTGCTCTTTTACTGAACAGAAATTCAGTTCAAGAACTAACATTATCAGAAAGAAAAATACAACTTATCTAAACCACTAACAGACTATCATATCAGCAAAACATTCAAATTCATATTATTTTAAGCATTAAAATAATATCAATTTGAATTATGAAAAAAAGAATTCAAAGAAATTTTTTCAGTTCTGGGCACAATTATTGCCAAAAATTGGGTTGGTATTTATTTTTCTTCTACCGATAAGTGGATTTCTGTTCTTCTGCTGTCAATGTCAACGTTGTTACAATTGTGGCGATTCAAAACGAAAAAATGTTTGTCATTTTATAATTCATTCTTCGAGAACAATCTTGCATAAATATTATAATCTTGAAAAACTAAAGAATATAAATTTCAATTCGTAAATTATTCAAACAAATTCACATATTTTATTAATATAAAGTAGAAAAAGAAAAAATTCTAGGTTACTTCACTCGAAATACTCTCTTATGGTTATTTGGTATTATTGATCGGAGTGGAAACTGTTATGATAGGATCATTAATGCTAAGTTTAGAAAGTATTGATCATACAATTAATAATGCAAATGACATCAATAAATTCGTCAGCAATATCAGCGAAGGTATTTAATTGAAACAGTTAGTACTGTTGTTAAATTCCGATTTCAGAAATTTTATCAAAATATAATTAGTTTTTTTTTTTTTTTTCATTTTTTGCAATATAATTTTTTTATTTCATCTCGACGAAAATTTCGAAATTTTGCAGATTTTTCATTCATACGAAAGAAAAGGAAAAGAGAAAAAGTGATCCCTTTCAGTGTTCTATTTAATGACAAATGAATTCATAAACAATTACAATTATTTTCTTCTCCTACCTGTCTAGCAACTAAAAAATGAATATTTCATTGCAACAATTCTAATACGTCAAAATATTCATGAAATTCAGTGATTTCAAACGTATCGATACAGTTAGGTTGCTTCTTAACAAACTTTTCGATTAATTCTTCGTTTTTCAGATGCCATAAATGTAACTGAAATTATATTCGATGATGTAAAATGTGAAATGGAAATGACATTACCAAAATTATTCAACAAAATAAAATATCGTATACGGCAATTGCCAAGTAATATGTTTAATAGTTACGAAAAGAGCGATGGATGCATAAATATGCAATCGGTTTGCTTTGTTGATCGATTTTTTATGTCGGGAAAGTTTTAAAAGTATTCAAAAAAAATTGAAGATTATCACAAATTTCTAATGTTTTTCAACCAAATTCTTCCTTTTTTTCTTTTTTTTTTTTTTTTGTTTAGAGCTTAAAAAATGTATTACGCGTCTTATTACTATCGACTATCATTAGTGTTGATCAAATTTTGAAATTTGAAGATTTATCATTTCTAATTTAATGCTTCATAATTTAGGGAATAAAAAATGAAGAGGAAACAAAGCAAACGAGAGCTATATTCAATGCATATGTCTAATAAATTAGTCAATTTTGAATAGACTAGTTAATGTAAGACAGTAAAATTTGATCTCAGAGAGCAAAAATTAAATTTAATGTAAACAATTTTTAAGGCAATCAATAATTTGGAAAATATAAGTTGTGCATTAAATGAAACTATTGCATCTTCGGATAAATTTGCATGTAATATCCGCAGTTTACCGCTACCTTTACAAACAGAAATGGAGAATTTAACAATGATAATCAATACTGTCATCAATTTTACTCGTCAAATAAATAAGGTTAGCAACTTTCTTATGCAAGTATTCCTCTTTTATTCGCATCTTTTAATCACTTTGTATCAATTTTCTTTGTCACAAAATATTGTCATCATGCCTCATTGCCTTGTACTGTTTTTTGTTTGAATTTCGTTTTCGTCGCTTATATTCTATAGCTGAATCAAGTTGTTTTAATTAATTTCAAATTTTTCATTTCATTAGGCAGAATAATTTCCACGTTTTTCTCCTCTTAAAACTTCTGATCATGTTCAGTTAACTATTCAAAGCCTAAATGTGCAAAAATTTTTATAATTAGCTTAATATCAATCAGTAATTAATTTTTAATCTTATTCAGCATTACAACAGTGTGCATGAAATGAATAATACATGGAACAGCCTTAATGATTTGATATTTAACTCAAAGGAAATGGTACTAATAATCCTTTTTTTAATTATTTGTCATAAAAGTTTCATTGATAAATGATAAATTAATGCTCGGAATGCATATTTTGCTTAAGATTGTATGCAGTAATCATTATTTTATCGATTAAATTATGAATTTAAAGAAATAATAAATGCTAAATTTCAATAATTAAAATTGTGTCACTTGTCGTTTTGCTCCATTCATTATATCATGTCAACGAAAAATATTATCACTGCTGATAACATAATATCATAATTATCTCAGAGAAACATTTTGGAAGAAAGTAATGCGTTAATCGATGATACCAAAAATCAAACGATGAAAATCGCTGGAATGATATACAATGGAAGTGTTGATGTCATTAAATTCATTCGAAAGGGTAACAAGAAAATGGATGAAATTCATGAACAATATGTTAAAGTAAAGAAACTACTTCAATATTTTTTTTTTATCTTAATAATTTTATCAAAATAGTTTGAATAATAATAGTAATAATAATAAATTTTCGTTGGATTATTAGTTTATCGTTTATTTTTCTGGAAGTCTTGATTGTTTCTTGAATTATACGTAATTCATTTAGCATTTGAAATGCTAAAAATGTTGATTTCGTGAAAGAAATCTAACGATGTGATTCTGTTTCTACAAGTAAATAATAAATGAATAGTTTCTTTTCTGTTACAAAATTTTATTTCAGTTCCAAGAATCTGTTCAACTGAGGAATATTTTGCATCTTTTGCTAATAATACCTTTTTTAATTGTTATTATTCCTACCATTATTGTTACATTTTGCGGAATAACAAAATTACTTGCAAAATAAGTTTTTCATTTTCTCTTCAGCAAATCATTTCAGTATTAATTCAAGTCTAAATCCTATCATCATCAATTTTTTAAATCATTGAAAAATGTGATAATTAAAAATTTGAAATTATCACAAAGTAGTGCAAAAATTAATCTTTTTATGGATACTTTTGAAAGTATGCAACGTTTAAATATGATTTTTATTTATTCATTCGAACGGAAGAAATATTTTTGATAATTGAAAAAGTTTTTTCAGTCAAATTCTAATATATTTCTATCATATTTTTGATACATGAAGTGGTTGTTTAGAAGAAAGAATTGAAAGAATATGAGAAGTAATAAGATATATCAAAATATCTTCTTTGATATTACAATATTGAAGAAATAGTTTAAAATATCGTTTTCTGCTTGCAAAACTTCTGCACTGACTTAAATTTCGATTCGCATTTATTTCAATTAAGGCAATTAAAAAGGCTTATTTCAAATTAAAAAAATTCGTTATTTCATTTTACTGTTTTAAATTTCAGTGATAAATCTTTGTCAAGATATCGAAAAGTTTTCAATATTGGTCGTTATTTCGGTTTAATCGCTATTGCAGGAGCATTCTTCACCGGATGGTTCATTATGCTTATCGCAATGTAAGACTAACTTGTTTAAAAAATTCTATTTTATAAACTTTACTATTCTTCCAATCATTATTCGTACCTAACCGATCATTCAGACGAAATGTTTTATAGCACTAGAAATAATTCTTGTTAACTTTTTGATAGAGATATACGAAGAATATTCTAACAAAATTTCCATTAATCCATCGATTGATTTGATTTTTGACAATTTAATTCTTAGATATATTGCTAAGTTAATTTGCAAAAATAGCTTTAATATGTCAAATTATTATTGTTACCGATAATTTTAAATCAGATCAATTTTATATGATGGTAAAAGAGAAATTTCAGAAAAAAAATTTTTTTTCTGAATAATTTGTAAATAATTTCATGTTTCAGGTTAAGTTTTGCTAGTGGATATAATATAGAAGCATTTTGTAATCCATTATTTTACGATTTTCAAATGCGCTTTTTCAAAGTATTCCCACTATTTCAAATCAACGAACAAAATCCTATCACTGAGAAAAATTTCACCGCAGATATCGGGTAATGATATTTTCAGACAAAATTCAAAATATATCATATTAGACAATTCTAAAATTTAAGTAGCATATCGAAGAAATATTATGTCGAATAAACCCTTACAATAATTTTTGCGGTAATGATAATGTATCATTCAAGAACTTTGCAACATTATTATAAGATTTTATTTAATATAATTAAATAAAATCATTATTGCTCAAAATAATACCAAAAAAATGTAATTTTTGAACTTTTTTAAATTCAATAACTTTTCTGAAATCTAAAGTCCTATACTTTGCAATAACACGAATCAATTTTAGTAGTATTATAAAACAGTGTAAAGACAATGAAACTATTCTCTCGGTATTGGAAATTGAGAATTTGATTAATGCCGATTCAATTATGGAAAGAATAGATATTGGTGGAGTACGAACTAGAGCAATTGATGCATTCAGAAATATAAATTTCAAGCAACATTTCCCGGAACATTTATTTGATCAACTTCTAGTTGGTTGATTTTCGATCTTCATGTTAATTCTTTTTTTTTTTTTTTTTTGAATCCTAAAATATGTCATTAATGTAAGTTAAAAAGAGTATGAAAAAGAATAAAAATGACCAGTTTGATAAATAATATAATATTGCAAACCTATATTTCATTTTCGATACAATCGGAACTACTTTTCGGAAAGGAGGTTTTCGAATGATTGGGAATGGATTTTACTTTCCGGAATAGAATGCTTATGTATTATAAATGTTATGAAATATAAATATGAAAAGTAATCATTTCAGCTGATTTTTAGGAAGATTTTGAGCAGCTGAAGAAGATGAGTATTGAGTTAAATAATTTTACTATTCCGGATGACGTTGCAGTAATGAATGAATCATTACATGATGACTTTAATTATATGAATAATAACGTGTCAAGCTTGATCGAAGTTATAAAGTTAGCGTAATTTTAAATCTTATCGAATAGAGGACGATAAGCTGTTAGGAAATGTGATCAATAAGCAACCTTGACAATTGAATGATCAACATTAGACTATGACTGATTATCGTAATTGAATTTTATTGTAGTATTTTCCTCTCGGAATTATTTTTGAAAAAAAGAAAAGGAAATTCATTAAGAAATGATCAATAATTCGGGATTGATTGCATTCTCCTTATATCAATGTATTTCTGAAAAAATTTTATGTAAATCTTCGAGTCATACTGAAATTGATTAAGAATTGATTGATCTATTAGTGATTCTCCAAGATGTTCCTAAATTATTCATAAACGCTTTCTGAATTATTTTATTTAAATGATTTTTGGTAATTCTTCAACGATGCGAATGATTTTTTTTTTCGTTTACTGATCATTGATTAGTGATTTTTAACTTAATGTCTGTCAACTTCTCATATTTGCAAATGCTTACAAAGAAATACAGTAAGTATCTGTTGATTCATCGGTAAATAATTTCTTATAAATAACAAGAAATCAGATGTAGAATTTCCTGTTTTTATTCTCTAATATGAAATTACTTCGTTTCAGTTATACTATTGGCATTAGTAAGCAAATAATTGAACAGTATCTGTATTCGGGTGAAATAATTAATGAAAGTGCTCAAATAATTACAAAAGAATCCAATTATGCAGTTGTAAATATCACAGAATATATTTACGATAGTACGGTAAGTTAATTAATCATCCCACTAAATGCTTTTGTTTGAATTAAAAATAGAAAAGAAATTTTTGACAGGTACGGTAACGAAGTTAGTAAAGGAAAAATTCAATTTGATTAGCATTAAAGCAAACAAATAAAGAATAAAATGGATAAAAACCAAAATGATCGATTTAGAAATAATGAAGCAGGAAAAGTATGTTGAATAAAGGAAGAAAAATAAATAAATAACGAAAAGAGGAGCATAAATACTTCAAAATCTTGAAATTTTGCAGGATTACTTCCGAAAAAATTCATATGGCTGTCGTCCTTTATACCATATTTGGGAAAATACAGGTTTAGTGGTGAGCCAAAAAATCAGCCGGCCAATTCAAGGTCTTTGGGTATCAGCTGGCCTACTGGCACTGTGTTTTGTTCCACTTATTGTGCTTACAGCGTTAATTATCAAATATCTTGCCAGGACGAACAAAAAATATGGTTTTAAAGAAGTAAGCTCTTTTTTTATTATAAATTGCTAAAAATTTATTTGAAAAACAGTGTTTCATTGTTGATAAAAAATTGCAATCAATTTTTCATCAAGTTTTAATGTCTAGATCACATCCCTTATAATGAAACTTGGAATACAGTCAAATCTTCAATATACAAAAAGTGATACATGCAAAAATGAATTAACCAATTATTTATTTAAATAACTTTGCAAACCAAAAAGTAAAAATTTTCTTCGAAAAATTTATTCTTTCATAGAATTTGAACAGAAAAAAAAAAAACTATGCTCTATGAAGTTCGTATTTCCTTTCGGAAAAAGCCAAAAAAAGGAAAGAAGAAATTTTGCAGAATCCATCAGAAAATGCTATTACAATCAATACGACAACAGACGCATATCAATAAATCTTTAAACAAATGCAAATCGATAATATTCTCAATTTTTAATTACTTTTTCGCAGTAATTTGCATACTTACGTTTTCGTATGCATATTATCTATGTAAAGCAATGCTACAGCAATCTTCCCTCTGTCTTGAATTGTTTATTTCATATTGAAGAAATCTTGAGAATAAATCGATGGATCTATTTTCAAACATTAATTACTTTTTCGGAGTGTTACAAAATGATCCAAGTTTATTTATGCTTTCCTGTAACTGTACAAAAATCACTGCCGTACTTTTCAAATATTTCACAAAAATTTCTTCTCAAATCAACTATTTCTCTATGTCCTCCAGTTCTTCAGCTTAATTGTCCTCATGTCAGAAGAAAGCGCACTCAGTAAGCGAAATTTAGTCTTTTTAATTTTCGTTCGTCTAAAGCCTTTATTTTGACAAAAAATTTTCTCAACTTTTCAACATTTTTTCAGTATTCACAACTTATTTAACCCTATTTAATGCTAGTAGTACACTATTTTATGATCTATTAAACATCACCTCTAGTGATAGGAGCGAAGTTTGCAAAGAAGGAAATTTTTTTGCTTTAATTGTATTTTGATTGTACAATTTGATTCTTTCTTTTCTTTGCACATATTGACTGATAAGAATGATATACAACGCAGTCTATTTAAAAGAAATCAGGAAAGTATTGATCTTGACTTGAAGGATAATATTTTATTCGATTGTTTGATACCAAAATTTTGTTAGCATACGACATTTAAATACGATTCACTGATGATGAATATACATTACTAATTTTTGCAAAAAATTTTCTCTTACTTCTTTTTCATTTTAATTGAAACTTATTCTTCATTTGCAATGATCATATGAATAATTCCTGTTAAAATTCACTTCTCTATGGTATTAACTGCATCAATCGAGAACTGTTACACTCTGTGGTACTAATTATGCTTCTGAAGAAAGCCTGAAGAATGCCATATTTACGCTAGCTTCTACATTCTTCAATTGGAATACTACCAATAGCAAGATGTGGCGCAGATTGGTTTAAACGATAGTGATCAGAAAATCAATGGCGTATTCCAATATCTGTTCTTGTGATGTATGATAAAATAATAAAAATGTATGATATGATAAAATGAAGTTCTTATGATGTATGATAAAATATGTCAGTTTTCGCATTTCAATATTTATCCACTTTTCCTTCCTTGTTTCATTTGGTATCTGCGCGATGGCCGGAAAAAAAAACTATTAACAATATAAAATACTTTGTTCATAACGGAAATCACATGCAATATTATGAAGTTCATTGAGACATCTTTTGCATAGCGTCATATACCGCCATTTTAAGAATTAAATTTGTTTCGTTATTTCTCAATGATTCTTGTCAGCAAACTATTAAGTTTCTTTTCTTGAAAATACTTCTTTAGCAGATATTTTGTCTTTTATGCCTTTATTCACACTGTTAACCATCTTACTGTTTTTATTTATTAGTAAGCAAGTAAAGTTTGTTGTTACAGTTGTCTGCTGAAATTCCATGTGGTTGAAATTTTTTTTTATATAATTATATTTGGATGAATTCAGTTTTTAAAAGATATCTTCCGGCATAGTCTTGACACTTGATATCATCTTAACAATTAGTCTGCATTGTGCTGTACGCATGTACGCATATTGTATCTTATTTTCATAATTACGCAAGAATTTTCTTACAAAAGCAAAACGCATTTTGCACTTTACTCGGTCTCTACAATGTTATTTTCGTCATTATCGATCGAATTTCCAGGTTATACCGATGACAGAAGACGCGATGTCATCCAAAAGTATTATGTATGTTTACCAAGATTACAATTCACCACAGTAATCATCATTATTTCGCTGTACTCATTGTTTTCATCTTACTATGAGGATCATAATTACTGAAATTCGATCATTTCTAAGCCGAAACGATTTGAATAATTATTAGGTTTTTTGAAGAAAAATGTATCAATGACTCAGTATTGTTTGAAAAAGAATTTTTTTGGAAGTAATTTTAAAACTTTTTTGAAGGCGAGGTGTAAAGTTTAAACCAAAAGTCATGCATTGATTTATTCTTAATTGTCCCAATTAAGTTCTTCAAAATCTTTCAGTTTAATCATCATTTTTGTACAGATAGTATCTATATACTATATCTGAAATTTATATTTTTCATATTTTGACTTTTTATTTGTTCTTAAGCTCTGAAAAAATTCGGAAAGACCACAAATTAATTTTTCTGTTTCCGATCATAGGCGAAAATTTACGAGTAAGAGATGAAGTATATCTGAACTGCAGTTCCATTACTTATCTTTTCGTTAAATAATTTATATAATTTTGAGGATCATATATCATTAAGAATGTCTTCTATGGTGCTAGATAAAGTATTGCGAAACATCATATGCCATTACAATGATTCGGATTAGATAAATTCTGTATCGGGTAGAGCTTGATTAGCAGGAAAAATTGTTTTTCTTTTCTTCATTTGAAACAGTTCTTCATTGTAACTTTTAAACACATCATATATTTTGAATTTGTTTTTGTTTACAATAGTCCAATTATATTTCAAATACTATGCCAATATTTTTGTGATATCGATTACTGCAATAAAAGCCAACTTATTCTGGACAAAACATGGCTCAGTCATAAAGAGTCAAAGTCAGTAATAGAAATTCGACTTAATTCAACAGCCAATTTGCTGATCTAATAGGCTTAGTTAAGCTTGCATAAAAACTCAAATCTCTTTTTCTAGCTTGAAGTAATAAGGATCGGATTTAATTTTGAAAGTGCCAAAATGAGCCAAGCATGGTGCAGGTTTAGATCAAAATCATATATCCAAAACGATATTAAAAATTTCGAATTTTGTTTTTGTGTATTTTCTGTATCTGTACAAAGTCATTTGCTTCCATTTATTTACAAATTCATTTTTTTAAACTTTGCCGACAAAATATGCGTGACATGAACATGACTAATTTTTTTTTTTACTTTTTTCTAAAAATCTGAATTGAAACACTTCTTTTTCGTAAGAAAAAAAATTGATTAAAACAAAATTATTTATGCAGATTTAACACAACAAATGCAATACAAAGTAGTAATAATAAGATGAAAATTGCTGTAACAATAATGATATCAGATTTTTTCAATTTTATTTCATCCAAATTATCATAATATAGATTGGTTTTAATCGTTACATTTTCAAC